>JMFS01071107.1:0-14639 GCA_000699545.1 Podiceps cristatus
GTATATATATATTTTATATACTTACATATATAAAATTATTACAGTATGTGTATTGTATCAAGTCTTACTGTATGAGCTGCTTTGTTTGCTGAGTGGCTTAGAGATGTGACGTGGCTCTCCACATTTAATACATCTGCCAAAATAAAACCCAGCCAAAACAGCTTTTGTCCAAATAAGTGTGAACTTCAGAAATTAACGTAAACCCTCGTGTGCTAAGATTTGCTTTGTGCACACAAAGAACTTACGGGATGGGGACAACTTGTGTGGTGTCTTATTCTGCATTATGTGCTGTGCTCAGCCTGGTAAACTTCTCTTTTTGTGGAATAAACAGGCTTTTTACCATTTTTTTTATAATGTCCTTGGCACAGAAAAGCATTGATCAACCTATAGGCTGCAGGGTTTTGTAATGCACACTAACTGATTGCTGAGGGATTCAGTCATAAGAATGTTGATTGAAAAAGTGTTTCTTTTAAAAATTTGTTTATTTGTCATTGTTTTGGCCATCACCAAAGAAATAAAAACTAACAGCACTGCTTTCAGATGCGGTGCTTCTTTCAGGAATGTTGCTTCACCTGCTGGCTTACCTCATGTTTAAAAAACACAAAAAAGCAGCTGAGTATCTCTCTGATGCAGTTAAGAGTCACAACTCCACATTAGACGATTGCGCTGCACAGTCTTTTTTAACCAACATTGTTAAGTTTGACTCGATCCCTCTCTTTTGCCATTTTTTTCTGTGAGGCAAATGAGAATGCAGAATGGATGATTTAAAATGTATGTCAATTGCTGTGCGCAGAGGGAAGCAAATCCTTACTTCTATAAACCAAGCAGGGTTTCTTTGTTTAAAGGTGGAAAACTGTTGTGCTGTGAATCCTGCCCAGCTTCCTTTCACCCTGAGTGTCTCAGCATAGAAATGCCTGAAGGGTGCTGGAATTGCAATGACTGTAAAGCTGGCAAGAAGCTACGTTACAAGCAGATTGTTTGGGTCAAGCTTGGAAATTACAGGCAAGTTTGCTATTTTTGTTTTTTAAATGCTTTGGATGTTTTTAATGTACTATAGAATTACAGGAAGATAACTCAAAGCAGCTCAGTCTTCGCAAACAAGAACTAGAAATACAATAATTCACCTACTTTGTGTCAGACATCAATGTTGCCCTTTAAATTAAGGTCTCCTGCTTTTTCCAGGCAACGCTGGACACTTGATTGCGCTTACATTTGCTCTGTAGAGCGCAATAGCGATATGGAAAACCTGGGGCTGTCTTGTAGAACCAAGATGTCCTACCCTGTGTTCGCTGTTAGTCACCTGCAGGAATACAAGCATTTATAGGTGATCTTAGAAGTCCGCTCTTGTGCCACGTATGTTCTTACAAGGCTTTTCCAAATTCTGAGATAAGAACTTCTATTGCATTTTGCGTGGTGCTTCCCAAGTAAGGGAGCCTTGGTTGCGTAAGGAGGCAGTTAATTTATTTAAGAAAGGAAAACTGGCTTTTATTTCTCAATCCAGTTAGGCAAATGCAGAAGCTAAGGCTGTAGTTCAAGGAACTTACATTCTTTTTTTTTTTTTTTTATTTTTATTTCTCCCTGCTTTTCAGGTGGTGGCCAGCAGAGATCTGCAATCCCAGGTCTGTGCCTCTCAACATACAGGGCCTCAAACATGATATCGGGGACTTCCCAGTATTTTTCTTTGGTTCACATGACTACTATTGGGTACACCAGGGCAGAGTTTTCCCTTATGTTGAAGGAGATAAAAGCTTTGCTGAGGGGCAAACTAGTATTAACAAGACCTTCAAGAAAGGTAAAATCAAACAAAGTTTATAGTGGTTTATGACAAAAATTCCACGTGTTTGTGTCTCCATCACCACTTAACCTGCATGGGAATATTATGTGACTAGTGTTCTGTGTTCACGTAAAATTGCAAACATTATGTAGATCCTTTGACTGCGGATAAAGATATGTTTCTTTAAGTGCCTACTCATTGTGTATTGTTGTGGGCAAGTTCAACTCTTCCACAAACTGGGGAACGTTAAGATGGAGCTTGGGCTCTGCTGCATGGGATCGTTGTTCAGTATCTCCATACCTACTGAAAAGTACCTGATGATAGACTCATGATATACCGCAATAACTCATTTTTAGCTTATGTTTTTGTTTATGGAGTTCTATTCCTAGCTTTTTTAAAAAATATTTAAATACAGACATGTATATATTTGATTAACTACAACTGGTGCTAATTGCTTTCTGTTCTGTACTCCTTTGCACAGCACTTGAAGAAGCAGCAAAGCGCTTCCAGGAGCTGAAAGCACAAAGAGAAAGCAAAGAGGCATTAGAAATTGAAAGGAATTCAAGGAAACCTCCACCTTATAAACACATCAAAGTGAGTTGGCTTCTTTCTTTTCCTATTTTTATTCTGTGTATTGGTAAGCTTTGTATTTAACCCAATATTTGCAGTAATTCAAAGTTAAGGAAATTCACATAAATAATTTTGCTGTTCTTTTCAAGAGTCATTTGTTCTGTCTTACAGTACCATAATACGTTTTGGTGTGGGGTTTTTTTTTTTTAGCAGAGTATTTGTGAAAGAGAGTTAACAGTTGAAAACCAGTTTTACCTACAGTAGAATTTTCCTGGTTGCAAACTCGTGTCACGTGTCTTAGACACGCGATGTCTGATACAGCTTTCTAAACTTCGTTAGCACTGGACTCGGGGTTAGTAGGAATACCGCCTGCTCATCCTACTGCAGGCTGCTGAGTCTAACTTGTCAGCAGTTTTGGACACACAGGGCTTGGTGTTGTTTCTTTAGTGTTTTTAGCTGGAAGAAATCCCAGTGAGGTACTTGATACGCTTCGTGTGCTTTGAGTTACTGAACGGGTAGTTTTACTGGGAAGAGACTCGTGCTGTACTGTACGGAGGCGGGAACTGCAATGTTCTTCACTTGACGTGCTTGCTGCTGGCGTCTCGGAGCAGTGTATGTCCCCGATTAAGCTGGCAGCTGAGTGGCAGCAGAAGCCATCTGTAAAAGTACATGCCGGTGTCTGCTTCTGAATTGCAGGAAGCATGCTTGTTGTGACACCTTATCCTTCAAAGGGGTCTAGAAGAGAAATAACGACATAAGCATTATTTTCTTGCCTTCTCGTGTCAGTTGATAATTGGCCTCTAATAAAGCCGTTGAGTTTGTGTTCGTTGTACATTGCCAGCTTCATTTATTCTCCTTTTTTCCTTTGTTCCACAGTCCAACAAGGTAATAGGGAAGGTTCAGATTCAGGTAGCTGATCTGTCAGAAATCCCTCGCTGTAACTGCAAGCCATCGGACGAGAACCCCTGTGGCCTGGAGTCAGAGTGTCTGAACAGGATGCTGCAGTATGAGTGCCATCCCCAGGTGTGCCCAGCCGGGGAGCGCTGTCAGAACCAGTGTTTCACCAAAAGGCTCTACCCTGATGCTGAAATCATAAAAACTGATCGACGCGGATGGGGTCTCAGGACAAAAAGGAGCATTAAAAAGGTAGAGTTACAAAGGACAAAGATTGTGATTGCAATCAGCGTGGTTTTATGTGAAAACACTGCAACTCTGTGTACCTTAAGTGAATGCATACAGAAATTTCAGCACTCGCAAGTAAGTGCTTTGTGTTGAACAGGCGTGGAACTTCTGTAGGTGAAGCAGTAATGGTGACATCAGCTTAGCTGTTTTGACAGAAGCATCTTAACCTTGATACTTGCAGAAGAAAAGCTAGTTACAGGTGATTGTGAATCCGTGAATTCTGTTGGTGGAGAGAAAGAGCATGTGTGTGTTTTCTCACTGCCTGCTGGGCAAAAAGGGAGAGAGTGGTCTAGGAAAAAGTCGCCTCAGTGATGGTTTCTCTCCCTAAAACAGGCCCCTGAAGATGATGAAATCTTAAGGGACTGGCAACATAAGTTGCCTGGCTTTTCTCTTTTTTTTTTTTTTTTTCTTCCCCTTGTCCGAGTTGTAAGCCAGCAGATGACAGTCACAAAATATGAGAGAAGCTGAAAGGGTGGGTGGAGTCGGCCTGAAGTGTGAGCCCCTTTTCAGGCGGTTATTGTTAAGTCTTTCTGCATTTTCTTTTTACACTTAGACAGCATTTTCCTGTTAGTGGGTTGTTTGGAGTGGGGGAGTTTGCAGTATTACTCTTACAGACATCTGGTAACGAGTCAGTTTTCTCACCCTCCTGGCGTTCAACTCTTCAGCCTGGATTTGTTTCAGAAGAACTCGCAGGGGACTAATGAAACGCTTGAGGTGTTCAGACTGTGTTGGACAACAAACTTTAAAGGTTCTTGGAAGTTCGAGAAGGCAGAGAAGAATGATGAAGATACAGAGACTTCTCTTGACAGAAATGATGCTGCTATTATAATAAAAAGCAGCAAGGACTGACTGTCCTCAGGAAATGTTAGGGACTTTGGCTTAAATACTAGAATGGCTGTCATCTTTGAGAGCATTAGTGGGTGCAGTCAGTGAGGTGGGGCAATACGGGAATATTCTTCCCTGACTGTCGGAGACCATTGGATGTGGATCACTTTGGTACTGCTGCACACGGTATTACTGGGGATACCAGTCTGGGATTCTGGTGGGGTACGCAACAGTTGACACGGAAAAGCAACCAAAACCCCCACTTTTCTAAGTGTGAGAATCCTCGTCCAGCTGGATTGCAGTCTTGCTGCACTTCGAGCCAAGCGTGAGGATGATCGGTCTGGGTTTCACCACTGCTTTAACTCACTAGGCAGAGGAATGGATCTGATGGTCGGGTGTGTGTTTTGCTCTTACTCATGCAGGCTTCGTTGTTTCTGAACAAGGAGATGGCTGAGCATACCTGAAGAGCAGAAGATGCCGTTATGGCCACAGGTAGAATTGGACACTTTAAGACTTCAGGATGAATTTTTTTTTTTTGGCACATAACCCATGTCCTCAAGACTCTTGCTCTAGAGAACTCTTTTGCTCTTGGTTGCCTTCATATTTTCTTCAGTTTGAATTTGTGCTCACCGTAACAGCAACAGTATCCAGGAGCTTCTCGTGGCCGGGAAACGGGCCATAGTTTAGGTGGACTTGATGTGAGGATTGCACTGCTCTGCTCTGTAGAAAGTGGCTGCTCTCCAGGCTGGAAGTTCTGCTGTGATGGATTGGATGTTCACTGTGGGGTGATGTGTTTAGCTTCCAGTGTAATCAGAAAGAATAAAAAAAGCAGAGACTCTGAACTGATTCTTTTGCTACTAAGCAATGTGGTATTTAACCGTATGCGCAGGTAGTGTGAAGGATGATCCACTGAAGAGGTCCTGCAAGGTCAAGATTGAAAGCTTTGGGCTTATGTATAGCAATTTCAACTGTGAATTCTTTGCTTTTGTCTGGTTTTACTAGACTTCTACCTCCCTGGCTTTATCAAAGGTAGTTTACAGTCTCTGGAAATCTGAGAGAAATGTGATATAGCAGTTTAGGTGACAAGCATGAAAGCAGAGTGATAGTGGAGGTGTGTATCAGACCGTGGAGGTGTGTATCAGACCAGGTTCGCTGCGGGTGCTGATATGGTTGGAAACTTTGGACTGTGTGTGGACTTTTTTCAGCCTATGCCCACCTGACTGCTTTAACAACAAGTAGCTAGAGGAATAGCGGGGGGAAAAGCTGTGTTTAAAAACCTTGCAATACACTACAATTATTCCTGTCCCAAGTACCCACTCAATTTTTATAGCAGGTTGGGTTTATTTTTTTTTATAGTAGAGTTCCTATGAATTTAATATACAGACTTTATAAATGTTTTTGTGTCTTGTAAGAGCCATACTGAAAACTGCTGATGGTTCAGTTGAATTGTCCGGGTATTCCCCGACACACAGGCTGAACTGAAAGCAACTTGGCGGTGAAGGGACTTGTGGTTTTTCCCTTTGATTTGGGCTAAAATTTTCAGAAGCATCCGAGTGAGTTTTATCAAGCAAAGGTGTGTTGGGTAAGACTCAGACTATTCCAAACTGTAAATCAGTCTTAAGGAATGCCAGGCTTCTGAGTCACTTAGGTGACTTACCTCTCAAACATGACCCGGCTTGCCTGATTCCCCCCTTGCCCCTTTCATTTACCACCCTTGTCGTTCCTGTTTGGGTGGCAACAGCCGCAGGCGAGGCGCCCGTCGCATCCTTCACGGCATCTCCAAAGTTGCTTGCCCAGGTGTCTGCCCAAGCACGGGCACTTGTTGACATGTTGGTACTGTACATTACAAGAGTTTGTTTTGAAATATCGGGTGCTTGTTGGACACTTGGAGTATTTCAAATAGCTATTTTTAACAGTGTTTTAAACCATCAGCAACTGGCTGTCTTGATGAAGTGATGCTCAGAGTGCTGAGTATTGACTCCCTTGTATCAAGGTATCAATCGCGTCCCAGCTCTTCTGAATTCCATTAGGTAAAAGTTGGGAACACGCTGTTGACCTGGAGGGCTACTTTTAAACATGTTTTTTAACAATTAATTTTTTAAATTTACAATTTTTGTATAATCTGTGTTTTGTTAAAACTTCATTACTGCAAATGTTCTGATCTTATCGACTATTAAAAGGCCTAATAAAAGGGAAGTATGTAGTGAAAATATTCGCCGTTGTAATGGTTCACGTTCCCTTAGGAGTCTAGGGATATTGTCTCATTGTGCTTTTAAAAAGAAAGCATGAAACTTTAAAGGATTCTAGAGAATTGACAAATATGGCTTCTGTAGTGAATACAGAAACCGTGGCTGGCTCTGCTGCTGCCTTATTTTGTGTGACCTTACTGCTTAGACAGCAAGTACCCGGTGCACATATTCACGTCGTGCCTACTAGATGATTAAAGTTTAATGCCGTTTGTGATGATTAGAGTATATTTTTATAGGAAATGCTTTTTTCTGCACTGCTTCCCTTTATCATCATAAGAAGTAGTAAATGCGTATTTCTTGGTTTTGTTTTCCTTGTCAGGGTGAATTTGTGAATGAATATGTTGGTGAGCTAATTGACGAAGAAGAGTGCAGGTTGCGGATCAAACGTGCACATGAAAACAGCGTAACCAATTTTTATATGTTAACTGTAACAAAGGTAAATATTATGTCTTGTTCAGTATGAACTGTTCAGGGTTGAAACTAGGGGCAGAATGCTGGCAGAAATGTCACTCCACGTTTGCTGTTATCCTCCTACTGACGCTCAGGTGCCACACACACATCCGTGTTTCTCTTTAAGGGAGTGGCTGAAGGGACGAACAGCCTGTATCTTGGCTTACGCTCTCTGTGCCTATTTCACTTCTGTAGGCACAAATATTCAGACAGTTTTTCATAAAAGTAACTCTGCAGGGAAAGCTTACCACTTTTAACTCATTTAAAATAAGTGTGTGTTTTGCTGCCTTAGCCATTAGTGGTCACTTGTCAGCAAGAAACTTTTTTTCCCCCTTCTTCTTCCTGTAAGTACTAAATGTGTCTTTGTCTTTTTATTTGAAGGACCGGATAATAGATGCTGGCCCAAAGGGGAATTATTCTCGTTTTATGAACCATAGTTGTAATCCAAACTGTGAAACACAGAAGTGGACAGTGAATGGTGACATTAGAGTTGGACTATTTGCTCTTTGTGATATTCCTGCAGGTAAAAAGATGGCACTAGTTTGCATGTGTTACTTTTGGCTTGAAATGGCTAAGTTCCTAATTTGGCTAGGTTTTGTTGTTTTTTTTTTTTTCCCCTCTGAAGTTACTTAATACCAGTGACATTTATAGGAACTTTGTCATTGATTGGAGCAGAGACAAATATTTGGGTTTCCATTTTAGCAAGAATCTTAGTTAGAAATAGTTTGAAGCTGCAAGCTGCTGTTAAAGCTAACTGCGAGGTCGCTGCCCAGTGCAGTGTTAGCTCTGTTACCGTACATTGATGCTTTCACCAATCTCTGCGTGTTTTCTTTCCATGTTAAATGTTTTACCTGATCTGTCTTTTTAACTGGATCTGTGTGATAGTGTAGCTGCTACTTACGTCTGATCTAGGCAGAATTTGCTGCTTTTTCAAAGACTGTGAAATCAAAGCGCTATTTTAAGCCTGCTCTTTTAAAACATACTGCTGCTCGATCTCACAGACCGTGAAGAGAGAAATGCTAATGAAATGTCATTGTCACAAGCCTGTCTTTCCACAGTTGTGGAAATTTTTTTGGTGAATTGTTTTCCTTTAAATTTTAGGAATGGAGTTAACATTTAATTATAACTTGGATTGCCTGGGCAATGGTAGGACCGAATGTCATTGTGGCGCAGAAAACTGCAGTGGTTTCCTAGGAGTGCGTCCAAAGGTACATGGATGGAAATTGAAGCTGCTTTTCCCAAATCCAGAGATCTAGTGAGAGTAGGGCAAAGAGGGGGGTTTGTTTCATTTAACTTTTTACTTTAGTCTATATAATACTTTCTACCCTTGGAAGTGTCTGCAAATTTTACAGTTATGAACTGTAGTGCTGTGCTGCCTAGGGTGAGGTTAATTTACCAAATTGGGTTAATTCAAATACATGTGAATGGGCATTTCTGGCTTTTATAGCTTAAAAACTTTTTTTGACTGTATTTAATTTAAGCATAGTTCATGCAAATAATAACCCAAAGTTGATTAAATTAGTTCTAATGCAAGGGACTTACAAAGTGACTGTATGCTGTGATCTTTGTAATTGCTAGACAGCATTTGCAACTGCAAATGAAGAGAAGGTGAAGAATGCAAAATTAAAGCAGAAGAAACGGAAAATAAAAACCGAACAGAAGCAGATGCATGAAGACAACTGTTTCCAGTGTGGAGATGGGGGAGAACTAGTCATGTGTGATAAAAAGGACTGTCCCAAAGCATACCACCTCCTATGCCTTAACCTGACTCAACCACCTTTTGGTAAGAGCAGTCGTGTGGCTTCCTGTTCATCTCTTCCTTCCTTGCAAGGCAATGTTTGTGCTGAGGTGCAGTATTCATTTACATTAAATGCAGCTTACTTGTTCATCTGAACAACTACAACACAGAGTAAGGGCTAAAGGCCAGTGCTGTCCCTGAAATGCACTAATTTCAGCTTCCTGTCTCTCTCTTCTCCCTTCCCCTCCCTTCCTCAGGAAAGTGGGAATGTCCGTGGCATCAGTGCGATGTCTGTAGCAATCCTGCGGTTTCATTCTGTGAGTTTTGCCCTCATTCATTCTGTAAAGATCACGAGAAGGGAGCCCTGGTGGCATCAGCATTGGATGGCCGTCTCTGCTGCTCCGCACATGACCCGAAATCTCCTGTGGCACCCGAGTACTGGAGCAAGATAAAGTGCAAATTGGAAGCACAGAATCCTGCAGAAGAAGCAAAGGAGTGAATTTGGTTAAAAACAAACAAGGGAGGGGCAAAAAGGGGCACACAGGCGATGAACTCGAAGAGACTGCTATGACACATTCAGTCTTTGTCATCGGAGACTTCGTGTGTGAACTGGGAATGGGACCATTTAATCTTAGCAAGCAGAAGCAGGCAGTGGTGTTTGTTTTTTATCATTTGGTCTTTCTTTTACCCTTGAATGTGCTACAGCAGCTTTTACTGTTGGAAACCGGAAACGTCTTGGCCTTTGAAGAAAAACGTAGACCTTTTGACAGTGAAAAGAATATTCTGTTTAAAATATGTTCTTTGAGTGTAGAAAGCAAAGCATAGCAACATATTTATTTATTTAATTTTTAAAGGGTGTTGAAGATCTGGTTTTGATCAGTCAACGTGTCTTTAAAAACAAAACAGCAAAGCCAACGTAACTTTTATGTGTAGTTTATGGAAAGAATAAAGCCTCCCCACTCCGTGTAACATTGAGATGCCATAAAGACAGATGTGGGTTTCAGACCAGGTGACCCTGAAATGCCTCCATTCCAGTACTTATTTTTAGAGGCATTTTGAGAAGGTAGGTTACGTGTCACGTTAACTTATGAATATTATTGTAAAGCCTTTCCTATGAGAAATCAGGTGTATGACTTTTTGGAAGATTTAGCATTGTTTTGAGGAGGGAAGGAATCATGGTTCCTTGCTCGAGAGCTATAATCGGTGTTTGCGGACGGGTGGAAATTCAGAAAGAGCTTAATTGCACAATGGTCACTTCTTTATCCCACCTAATTTGGAAAACCTTCCTAGTTAGGAGAGCCTCCCAGCCTCGGTCGCATACTGCAGCGCACTCAGAAGTCTCAGTCCTGCCAGTGGGAGCTCTGCCGTTGACTTCTTTAGATGGAGGGTTGTTCTGTGCGTACGTGTTTGTCATCTGCCACGTCTGAACTTGTTTTATGGCAGTTATAGTAGTGTGATTCTTTATTGCCGCCTTCTCAGGCTCCCGTTAGCCTCAAAGAAAATTTGAGTGCTTAAGGAATCTGACCCATGTGCATGTTTGTTTTGATTGATTAGATTTTTTTTTTTTTTTTTTTGGCTGAGAGAGATCTTCTAACTTTAATCTTCATTGTTAATGGAGCTAAGAAAAATCTCAGCACTTCTTCACTGAACAGGGTATTTTCTGTCTGGGTAACGGGCCGTATTCACAGCAGCCAACTTCAGCCTCATGAGACAGTTCTCTCTCGGATTTCCTCTGTTAATCGGTAGAGAGACAGGCTTCTTCAGTGAGGTTTTGAAGCGGCTTAGGTAGGCTCCTGCTCCGGGTTGTCTTTTGAAAACCTATCCTCCTCCACTTCTTGTGCCGCAGCCTAGGGGGACTGGTTTCCCCAGGCTGAAGTTAGTCTTTGGTGAATCTTCTCCCCTAGCCCCCCGTCTTACATAGCACCGCGCGTCTCCCTGCCCTGGGATAGTTAGTGTCCTTCTGACGAGTACTGATACTAGCTGACTTGATGCTGGCTTTTGGTAACTGGGTATTGAAAGTAATCGTGAATGAAAAGAAGCGATATCAGGTGTTGCTGGCATCTGGCTAAATTAAGCCTTTGAATTAAGAATCAAGAACCATGTCTCTGGAAAACTGCTTACAGAAACCTCCAGGAACATGGTGGCTTCTCGGTTCAAGAAAATAGGCTGAAAAGGGCGTGTGGAATTTTTAGAATACGCCTTGCCTCTGGCTGGTGTCCATCTTCAAATTCATGTACGGGGGAAATTTTTTTTGTGTGCAATGGTAAAATTACAACATACACTACAATCTCTGTAAGCAGCTACTGCTGTGCCACTTCACTGATCTGGCAGTTTGTCTTCTGAACGTCTGCAAGTGCCTTCCCTACAAACTCAGGGGTGTCTTGCGTGGCGTAACTGCAGATCTCTCGTGGGTCAGTTTATGGCACAGAGGGCTCATGGGATCTATAAAGCACTTCATCTTGTGGTCTGTACTACAGTGAATGTCTGAAACACTAATCTAGCTTGAAAGCAGTGCTATATTTTGGTATTTTAAAAAAAATTACAAAAAAGGATTTTATTTTTCTTATCTTGTGTGATAAATGTCTCTTTTTAAGCTCTTACTGAGGAAGTTTAACCTTTTCAGAAATTCCAAGCATAGCTCTTGCTACGGCATCTGTAAGGCCCAATGTGTTTAGTTTATATTATTTATTAGGCTTGGTAATGTTCCGATGATTTTCTCTTAGGAAGTCAGAGCATTCTGAATATTGCAGATATGCTGTCACGTGAGCACACCTGTATGCTTTTTTCATTCTGTGTCCGTGGTGACTTCCTGACTGGAGGGAAGAAGAACGCCCTCAGGAGCGCTGGACACGGCGGGGAGCCGACGAGAGCCACGGACCATCAGTCGCCGCATGGGACATACTGCTGAGCCGTGCCAGTGCGCTGGGGGCACAGAACACGTGAAGGTTCACAGAAGACCTAAGAACTTGTAAAATGCTGTGAATTGAGGCCTGCTGCTACTTCTGTGCCATGCCACTTGATGTCTTGGTTAACTTTATTTTCGAACTTCTTACAGGTGCTCCTTTTATTCACAAAAAAAAAAAAAAAGCCAACAGCTGGGCTTGGACTTAAAAGAGAAAATAGGAGTTTGGTTTATAAGCTTGTACACCTTAAGAACAAAAAGTCTGAACTGGATTTCACGCTATCGGAGAAAAGGTGAATCTTTAAAAAAAACTTTAACATTCTGAGATAAAATAATACCTAATTCAAAGTATCTTGGTAACTCTAGGGGGTTGGTTCTATATGCCAAACACAAAATGTTAAAATATACTTTTTAACCACATCTTTGCAAAATGAACAACAGTAATGGAATTCCTTTGTAAGGAAAATGTTTAATAGCTGTTTTGATTAATTGGCATCAGCAGAGGGGGAATCAGCTGAATTAAATTTGTGTGGTCTCTAAAACGAGATAAGCAATGTTGGATAGTGTGGTCGTTTCGTGCTGAGGCCTGGAAGAAATCCACAGAACTGCTGGTGATTTCTGTTGAGAACTTAAATCTGCTGTTTAAGACTGTCAGCCGTTCCTTAACAGGAACACCCCGTCACACGTTTCCCTTTTGTTTTAAATTTTCAAGACAGCACCACGCTTCTGGCGAACACCCGACTCCAGCTCTGTCGCCTGCGCACTCTCTGTAGCGCAGCGTCCGAGCTGCTCTGCGAAGTTCACGGGATTTTGTTGTTTACTGGAGCTTTTACTCTTACAGTTCGCACCTTAGCACAGCGCAGACGTTCTGCAGACCATGGCCAAATGGTGCAATGGCTGGTTACTACCGTTTTCTAAATACATGGTGCAAGCATTAGTTATTGTAGCTTTCAGATTATTCGAGTTGTCCTGTCGATAGACTGTCGAAGGCATTGCAGCTCAGGAAGGATAATGTTAAAGGCAATGTTGTGGGCAAATTACCTTCTCTGGTCACCACCATGGTCTGAGAGAATCTGTTAAAATGGAGTAATAGGGCTGGAATGTTTAATTTTGGCCTTTCTTCTAAAAAACTTCTTGTATCTTAATTTCAGGATAGAATGAGAAAGACACAATTACTAGATGTAATTAACAATGAGCATAAAATCTGTATATATTGAAACTTTACAGAAATGGGGGGGGGTGTCTGACGCTGGTACGAAGTAGTCACTTTAACATTGAAACCTCTGCCTCATTGAATTCAGGGTTTAATGTACTTGAAGCTCTGCGGTTCCTTATACAGCTTTTTTATTTATACATAACTTTTTTTGTATACTACATTGAAAATGTCTTTGACTTCCCTGAAGTTTCTTTCTGCTCCCACTGTACAGTGACTCTGTGGCAAACGGGAGAGTGTTTCGAAGCAGCTGTCTCAGACTTGTGTGTGTTCAGGCTGAAGTGTGTTGCATGAGGGACAGCGACCTGGGGGTGATGCTGTCCGTTTGCTTTCAGTTTTCCATCAACTTTCCCCTTCCGTTTATCTTTGTGTAGCAAAAACATTTGCACTTACGATACACTCCTACACTTTGGATGTATTCATAATGTTGTTCTGAGGAAAGAAAAAAGAAAAAAAAAAAAAGAAAAAAAAAGGAAAAAAAGAAAAAAAAAAAAAGCAGTCTCTTATTATATTCTATTCCTGAGTGGCAAGCTCAGGTCCTTAATTACCCCTGTGAGGGGCTGCCTCACTGCTCTGGAAAGGGGAGTCGTTACGCTGAAACTGCGCTTTGCATAGAAGACTTCAGTAATTATGTGAAATCGAAAAGGGAAAATGCGTATGAATTTGCCAAAGCCATTCACTCACCCTCAGCTTCTCGTGTGGCACTGACTGCCCAGGGGCTGCCCTTCCCAGCGCTGTCCCTTCGCCTCCGGCGCGGGCTCGGTGGTGGGCCTCTCCGGCACCGTGCCCTCGGAGCAGTTCTTACTCGCTTTTGGGTTACAAACAGACTGGATGGGAGAGAAAAAAAAAAAAAAATCCTATTCAGTGGTCGAGCCGCATCTCATTTCTGGTGTCATTTTTCCTTTTCAAACAAAAACCGATCGCGTTGCCGCAGAAAAAAGGCGATAAGGTGCTGTTTCGGCTGGCTGGTAAGAAGGTTTTGCCCGGCCCCGGGGCTGTGGGGGAAGCCAGACCTGTCTGTTTCCCGCGAGTGATGTTGCACAACACAGGTACCTGCAGATTCCGTTTCCGTTCCCATGTACTCTATCTGTAAGGATGACCTTTGTAGAGTCGTTATTTCTGTAGACTTTATCTGTAACAAACTTTGTAGATTCTGTGAGATGTTATTTTAACTAAATCACTCGAGTCTTTAATAGCAAAGCATCAATATTCACTGAAGTCGGTATCTTAAGAGTTTTTGGAAGTTGGCTAGAAGCTCTTGACACTAACGAAGTAGTGTTAAATTTCCCTGGCGATGTTCCACTGGGGCATTACTGTATTATGACTTGATGTTGCCACATAGACTTTGAGATCTACGATATCGGGGGGGTTTTGTTGTTCGGCCCATGTTCTCTTGCATAGTGTGAAACCTGTAAAGCCTGGTTAACCTGTACATAGGCAGCTTACTGTCGACTAGTTAGAGCGTATCTAGAATTGCCTGTAATATTTTAGCTTCTTACTGAATGTGTGTGATGGTAGAACATATAATTTTTGTACATTATATTTACTGAGATGTTGCCTTTTTTATTTTACAAATACTTTGGAATTCAGATGTGGTTTTGCTTCCGTGAGGATTCATTTGGAAAGGTTTTTAATGACATTCCACTGATTTGAACTTTTGCTTGAGGTTGACTTCAATAAATCGTTCTGAATGTTCCAACGACGAAAGGCTGTTCCCTCCGGCCCCGGGGTGGGGG
>JMFS01071111.1:0-17188 GCA_000699545.1 Podiceps cristatus
GCTGAGGGTGCTCTCAATCTCGCTGTCTAGCGAGAAACACTAAATAGCACTGGTCCCAGTACGGGCCCCTGAGGAACACCACTCGTCTCCAGACTGTAATATATTACTAAGCAAGAAGATGAATACCTGAAGAAAACATTAAAGTTGAAGTCCATCATGAGAAAGAGACAGGGTTACTATCTTCAGCTATCACCCAAATCTGCCTACATCAAAAAGTGTTTTTTAAATGAACATGGAGTTACTGTAACCTCTATCCGCTTAATTTAAATCTGGTTTTCCCAACAAGAACAGACAGGGTCATAGCACAAAGCTGTATCAGAATGAAACCCAGATTAGCTCCAGTTTTAATTTCTCAAACCAAACCCTACAGAACAACTCTGGTACCCAGGAGCAGTTGCTGGACTGCTCTACCTGTAGCCATAGGAATCCCCAGAGTAGCCATATCCCATTTTGGGGAAGCACACGCTATTTGCTGCCATGCAAATCTCAGGCAAGGTGAATACTGCAACAACTGATGCAGATGATGTCTGGAGTAGAATAAAAATCAAAAATGAGAGTGAACATCCAGCCCAGATATCAACCTCAATTCTTGTCTTAAAGTCTACGAGTCTGCATTCTCAGAGACTGGAACTGTTAAAATGAAAGGAATTCTCCCATATTTATGCCAGTATAACCAAGAAAGACCTAACCCTAGGTCTCATTTGAAATGTGTTCACTGTGCTACTAATCATTGAGTCAAATCATCAGGTTTGAGTCTGGCCCTAAACAGTTCCAGCTGCAGCAGAGCAAGCTAGAACTAAACGCAAACTTTAAGTTTCTAAAGCTTAACGTCAGCCTTGATTTTCTGTTAAAACAATAATTTCCGCTCCAAATTAATTAATTTATTAAGAAGGCTTGAATCTGAGCCCATCTTATTCCCAGTTATAGTAAAAAAATTCTCAGCTTGAATTTGCAGTTAGACACATGGCATCTCTTTTACTTTTGTTTCAGGATGTTCATTTGGGGAAATTTAACAGGCAAGAAATGCCTATCTGAGAATGGAATCAATCAGGAATGCAGTTACAACAGAAAGAATTTCAGCAGACCATAAAAGAGAAAGAGAGGAAAAAAGAAAACCCTGCTACAAGAATAGCCCAGCGAAATGCAACTGTAGTGAGTTCGGGCTGCTTCCCAGCACTCCAGAGGGAATTCTGCTATTTGCTGAGTTTAGTGAATGCAATCTAGTGCTGAAGGAAAACCAACCAAAGGAAAAAAAAAAGCACGCTGCTGCTTTCACCATTTTCTCAGTTCTGCTTCACATGAGAAGGCATAAAAAAAGACAGAGAAATTACTGTACTACTGTGAAAGCAGACAAAAACTTGCAAAGCAGATCTTCTCAACACACATAAGTGGGACTGATCAGATACTAAATAAAACTATACAACCAGGATTAAAAAAATGTCACTCAGCAGGCAGAGATAAATCAAGATAAAACAGCTTCAGGGAATTTATAAAACATTCAGAAGAGACATAAACAGTTAACAGGAAATGTAAAATGAAGTAATTTAAACAGAACCTACCTCCAAAATCAACAGATACCTCACAAGTTATTTATAGTGGAAAATTTAGAAGACATTGGAAACGTCTTAAATCTTCGGAGGTTCTAAATACTTACTTCTTGCAGCCAAAATTGCATCAGTATGATATCCAGGAAAATTTTAAAAAACTTGCATTAAGGAGCTTAACTAGCTGAGTACATGATGTAGCCTTTCCTTTAGATCATCCAGCCATAGGCATTTATTCATTCAACAGAAGCACGGAGCGTGATACTGTAATACAGCCTTTTACAGAGGGATGCCAAGGAGGGGGGAGGGAGGGGAAAGCCCTTCCCTAAAGGTTTTAGTTCAGCCCACTCATTAAAATACAGAGTGGAAACAGCTGCCGTAGAAAGGAAGAGGATGTCGAGGCAGTTTTTGATTAAGTTTCTTAGGTGTAAAATGGTTTCATTCTGGAATCTCAGTAAGAAAAACAATTTTTCTTCTGAATTTCATTCTTCCTCTTCATTGCTTTTAAAGAAACTGGCTCTAACTCAGCTCAGAAGTAAGTACAACATAGTGGATAGTCAGTTCTCTGTTTTCAAAATCATTATATCCCACTAGGGGAAAACAAATCCCTAAAAGATCCTCCCTCTCTTCCCTGCAAGGACTAGTACTATGTATGTGCTTTATAATGCTTAAATCTACATGTAATGTAATGCTTAATTCATCTTGAATGAAGTCCCACCAAGAAGAAGTCCAAAGCAAACAACAAATACTAGCTCATGAATAGCAACATTTAGAATTGATAGCACGCCTCATAGATTATCACCTCAAAGTTAAAACTAGATAAAGAACAGAGGAGGGTGGTAAGAACAATGAGAGCTCCTCAACTGTTTCTTGACATGGAGACATTGAATAAATGCGGATTCTTCAGTCTGAGAAAGTGTTGGCAGAAGGGAGATGAGAGAGCTCTTTAGATCTTGAAAGGCACCAAAAATGCTAATCTGGGAATGGCAGCTCATTCTTTCTGGGAACACAAGAACTAAGGGCCACTGAAAGAAATCTTTAGGCAGAAGTTCTATAACAAACAAAAAGGAAGTACTTTTTCACCTCATACATAATTGGATTGCAGAGCTCATTGCCCCAGGATTTTGTGGAGGTCCACTGTGTAAGCAAGCTCAAAAAATGAAATTCAGAAAAATGAAAGAACGATCTTAAGCTAGAACTCTTAGCTTAGGAAGCTGTTAACCATAAATTACTAAAAGGTGTGTGTATTTCAGGTGAAGTAGCAAAGTGCATTTGCCCTCTACATCAACCCTTCCCCTAGACTGGTGACACTAGCCATTGCCAGAGCAGCAGACGGCATTAGAAGGATCTTTGAGCCACAGCTGCGCCCGTTCTTATGCTCCCATTTACCTGATTTTCACAACAGCCCTTAATGAGAAATTGTCTGTATTATTAGGTCCATTTCACAGATGGGGAATTAAATATGTAGCTAAGGCTCAAAGCATCACAGCTCTTTGGAAATTCTGACTAGTAACCACAATTCAACGGTTTGGTATTACCATGAAAAGTCATCCTCAAGTGACTTTGTACTTCTCAAGGGCAGCACTTGAGGTGGCCCGCCTTTCAAATCTCTGCACTTGTGACTCTTCTCTGTTCACTCCAGTTCAACTACTCCAGTATAACTACTTTTATGAGCGAAGTTATTCACCAACAGGAGTTTTTCCATAACAAATTTCAGCAGCTATTGCTCCTATTTTCTGCTCTCTCTCTCTCCAGTTACAAAAGCTACTGCATTCTGATAGTGAAATCCTATTGTAGCAAAGCTATTTTAAATATATATGTGCCTTTTACGTATTGCCAAATAGGATTTTCTGTGTAAGGCAAGCAATCACTGGGTAATGGTTGTTCTTACAGCAGCAACTAGCAAATAGTTTGTACAATTAAAGTTGTGGGGGGTTTTGTTGGGTTTGTTTTTTTTTTTTTTTTCCAATAAGAGACATACTTTAAAAATACCCTTGTAGTGGCCAAGCCTTCAGTGTATGGCAAAAGGCATAATTGCCTGCTGGCCCTTCTGGTTCAACAGTTGGTCTTAATTAGTATTGAGAAACAAGACACTTTTATGCAAAATAAGCAAATTGACTTGAGATCCTTTTCAGATCGGGTCTGAGAAAAGCAGCCACAAACCCTGCTTCCCTTCTCTGCTCCTAATTTTAAACAGAGGCTTCATAGCTGTTTGTCTTTCTTTGTGTGCTTAATGTTTCCTGGAGGCCAGCAAAGGCATGCAAAATATTTTAGTTCAGGGCCTCTATATGGTTGTAATAGGAAATAGATGTCTCCCCTAAAGAGATGGGTTAGTATAGAAACAAGAGATTATCTGAATGACAGCAGTCTTAAGTGTTTATTTCAAAGGGAAGGAAAGGACAGATAAGTATTTACTGCTTTCTGTCCACATCGTAGAATACAGATGCTGCCTATTTTCGGTTACTTCTTGTCTAAGTAATCCAGGTTAAGGTCTGGTACTGTTTTCTTTGTCAGAATTTTTCTTCATATTAAAAAGAAAGTTCTGATGCTATCTTGGCCAGATAGTTCCTTTAAGCTGCAGAAAAACCTCACAAAGAGAAAGCTGGTTTCTAAATCCTGGGCTGATCAAGACTTCATGCTTGTACAAGAAGTGCAGTCACTAGAAACTAGCAAATCACAGACTTTTTGGTCTACCCGAGAAAACGTGTGTTTCCTGTGCAAGACTTCACACCTACACTGAAATAGCATTTTGGAAAATTCTGAGTGTTTCAGTACTAACAGGTTGAGAAATGGTGAAGACACAGATGTAAACAAGGCTTTGCTTCCTACTCCTGTCCCCTTTCTCACTTCACCCAACCTAAAGAGTTCATACCATCCCCTCCCCAGCAGCGCAGGGGATGACAGAACAAGAACAGATGTTCTCTTTCCTCCTGCACAGGCCCTAATCAGTAATCTTCAGGTGCTGATCTTTGACCCATCATGGCAGTAAACTGTGATCCCGAGTCTCCTTCACCACTGTTTCCTGACAGGTCCATCCTTTCTCTCTTTCACTCTTTCACTTTACCATGTATCTACTGCTAGAGAACCAGCAGAATTAAAAATAACTTTGGGACTATTTGCCTTTCCTTAGATGTAGATTTACCTTTCCTTCTTCAAGGCTTGACTAGAACTGATGCGATCTCTCTTCCTCACCCCTTCTTTCCCTCTTTTAATTAAAAATTGCATGGTCAATCAAGAGAAATAAAGGAGGCCTTAGAGGAAATCTCATTATCTTCACTTAGTTGCAACTACACCTCTTATGTCAGAAGACATTAAGGAAATTACTGATGGAGTAGCTCTTGTAGGTACAACACGGTGGAATGCTGGTTATCAAAACGACAGCCAAGGTACGATCAGATACTCTGTTCAGTAGATGAACTGAGAGATCAATACACTGATAGGGTATGTTCTGGGATGCTTCTGTGTCCATAGGCATTCCTAGAGAAGAGAAGGCTGCGGGGGGACCTCATTGCAGCCTTCCAGTACCTGAAGGGAGCGTACAAACAGGAGGGGAACCAACTTTTTAAAAGGGTAGACAATAACAGGACAAGGGGGAATGGACTAAAGCTGAAGGAGGGAAGGTTTAAATTAGATATTAGGGGGAAGTTTTTTCCAGAGAGAGTGGTGAGGTGCTGGAACAGGCTGCCCAGAGAGGTGGTGGATGCCCCATGCCTGGAGGTGTTCAAGGCCTGGTTGGATGGGGCCCTGGGCAACCTCGTGTAGATCCAGGCCTGGAGGTTGGTGGCCCTGCCTGTGGCAGGGGGGTTGGAACTCTGTGATCCTTGGGGTCCCTTCCAACCCAGACCTTTCTATGATTCTAGGATTCTCTTTGTACAGCAACTCCATCAAAACCCCCTAAAATAAGCAGACGTGACAATTCAGTAGCTGGATAGGAAGTCACTTAGATGTTGCAGAGGGAGATAGTGGTTCAATAAATGATGCTTTCCTCTGAACAAGTGTTGTAGCACAAAGCCTTCAAATACAAGTCTTTTACAGATGAGAAAAGTCACTATAATGGTCTGGAAGTGCAACCAGATAGCCTTCAGCGTGTCCAGTTGATGAGAATTACACCTGCATTATGATGCGAAACAGTGTAACAATTTATAGCAGCAGCTGCGATCCAACAAGATTTTCTGTGCAGTTAGTTCCTCAGAGTTTTCATCTTGCCTCATTTAAAAAAAAAAAAAAAAAAAAGAAGTAATAAATCAGGTTTGCGATAACAGTGAGTTTCTCCCAATGTTGTTTCCTCCCTACCCTCTTTCCCATTGGACAAAGCAAAGAGATGAGAAGGAAAGGAAAGCAAAGGTATTTAGGTTAGAGAAGGAGAAACAGAAAGGATGGGAGAACAATTTTTCAAGGAAAAGAAGGGATTTCAAAGCTAAAGAGTGAAAACCTTTTTGTCCCATTCTGAAAACATAATGCAGTTAATCCTACCATTAAAATGTAAGATCTTTCTTTGCCACATTTTATTTTCTAGTTTTCATCAGCAATTGTCTCTTTCTGGAAACATTCATAATTATTTCAAATTAAATATTGAGTTGCAATATAAATGGACTGGGTGGGTAAATGTGTCAAACAATGACCTTTCAGCTTTTGTTTCTGGAACGGCAGGCTCTGTATTACTAGTGATACTAATATTTTTGAAAAATTCCCAGTGATTTTATTAATACCCAGATTATTAACTTTGGTTTTAGAACATTGTTTCTATGACATAATCAGGTGGTTTGTGGGATATTTTAATATCCATCCTGAGCACAGAAGGCTCAAATTTATCAGGATGCATTAAAAAAAAACCAAATGCACGCTCTTTATAAAGCCAAACTGAGAGAGACCTAACTCAGAAATCTGGCAGGCTGAGGCAACGTGATCAAGCATCAGAGGTGCTGAGCAGAACCTCAGCAGTCTCGATCTGTTCTTTGGATTGTGAAGCCTCTCCCTCCCAGCTAACCTCCCCACGCACCCCGGAAGCACTCTGCTTTGGGAACGGCTTTTCTCAACAGGGAAGCGAAACTTTCTTTTAATGTGGTTCATGTAAAGTTTCGTTGGTTTTCTTTCTCCAGCCCATCTAGGCTGGAAAAAAAAATATTAGTCCCACCTAAAACACAGTATAATAACTGCCCATCTGTGGACAGTTCTTTTCAACCCACAAGGAAGTAATCCCACAATTGCAATTTCTTGTGGCTCATTATAGGAATGGTGGTGTAGCACAACCACAAAAGAGTTGTACTGGAACGGTTTGAACAGTTATTGTAGAGCACTTTGAGATGCTTTCATCCAAAAATTGGTTTTATGAAAACAGGGATTAGATCAATTCTAGTGCAACTGCAGCCACTAAGTATAGGAAGGACTTCCCATAAATTCAAAGGGTAATAGAGACAATTGCATACATAGGATAAATTTTATTCCAATCTGTCTTTAGTGGGACATCACAGGATACAGAAACTGAGCGGTGGAGTATAAACAGTACAGCCCCCAGGCACAATAATTGAATTTATTTCTGATCCAAAGTCTGCTATCAGTAACAGGAACCCTATTACAGCTTTCAATGAGCTTTGCATGAGTGTCTTGTGAGCAACGTGAAAAAGATAGGAACTCAGACAACTAGAGAAACAAGGACAGTGTAATTTCAGCAATGTGGGGGGAAAATTTTTACTTTCCAGAAAAAAGGACCTAGGAGATGTCACAGTTGATCAGATCACTGATTTACTTATTCCAAAAGCCTTTATCAGTACCAGAAGCCTCAGGGTCACACACAACAGATCAACCAGCCATCCTGGAAAAGCTGAAGCAGTGTCTCTCTCCTACTTGAGAAGACACAAAACAGCTTCCCCGGGTCAGTGAGGCACCACTTTGTCTTTGATGAGTAAGTTTTCAGCTGGATCAGTTCCCAATTTAACTGACCATGTCCCATCAACACTAGAGCTAACACAAGGTAAGGGTGAAGTCGGGGCAGGGGCAGAGTGGGGCATATTCTTTCAGTGGCAGCCAGGACTTTGATCAGTTTACACCAGTCATGAAACCACAGCTCCATAGAACTTAAAGTGAAATCTTTTACAGTTCAGTGCAACAAAGTAAAAGCCAAGAGAACAAGTCAGGTTCAGGTAAACCAGTGATATTTGGGAACAGGTACAAGTGTCTGTACTTCTGGAGCAATGCACCTGCCACCTCTGAAGACCTAGAACCAGACATCTGAATGTACTCTTAAGTGATCTGCCCAAGGTCACCTAAAGAACTTGTGGCACAGTAAAAGCAGAGTCTGGAAGCCCTAACCTAGCACTTCGGCTGGCTTAATATTCTCCAGACAGCTCATTTCCCTCCTGGTTACAGTGTGATATGTCCCCTCCGTGAAGGACTCACCATTTCTGATAAACTATTCTGTATGTTTACCACCTATTCTGCTGTCAGCACAATGAGCTAGGTCTAGGTTAAAGGCAGTGTACTATTCACACACACTCCAAATTTTCACTTTCAGTCTCGACCAGAGAGGTGCCTCAGCCACAACATTGCAGTCTGGGTCTTCACTCTGCCTCTTTCTTGGAATTTACTGAAGCCTTATCCTAGCTCTGCCTCTTCTTCTCTCCTGTCCCTGCTCACTGCAGGGGGGTTGGACTAGATGACCGCTAGCAGTCCCTTCCAACCCAAAACATTCTATGATTCTATGATTCCTCACTGCAGCCCAGGTGGTCCCCTGCGTGCAGCACAGCTGCTTCTCCTTCCCTCTTGCTGAAGCTTATTTTTAAAATGCCTACTTGGAGCAGATGTTTTCCATGTGTTTCACCCTTTATTTTCTTCCCCACCCCCACTTGTTCCAATGCAAGTAACAATTTATCTCCTTGATCTTTCAGATCCAACCCCAAAATAGCACAAGCATCCCTTACTCAACCTGCCCAGCTTGGTTCTAGGGCAGGCAAAAAACAGCAGTCTGCCTTTTCCCCTATGATAACACATGGGGAGGAGAAAAAAGGAAGGTTTAACCTTGGCACAGCCTTTGGTTCCCATTTCACCTTCAGACTATCAGCTTTGGCTTTGGTAGTTTTTGGTTTTCTTCCAGGGATGAAATTTTGTTTCTTGGAAATAATCTGCTAAGCAGGATCAATATCTGTATTGCCACTGTCCCTTCTACCTCATCCCCCTCTTTTCTAGCTGCCACTGAAGCCTCATTTACAGATACAAATCTTAAGTTTATAGGTACTTCACAGGTAACATCCTCCTTCTCTGTGACATTTCCCTCCCTCCAGTTCTCCTTCCTTGGCACCAGTGCCTGCAGTGGCACTAGACTTTTATACAAATTACCTTTGCTCTGCTTCATGTTTCTAAAACTGGTTTCAACATCAGGCCAATTCAAGCCAGTTTCACAAGCGTATGTTAACCGTAGATCAAACCTAAAAGGAACACGCTCCAGCCGGACTGGTACTATAACCCCAATCTTAGGGCACTACAGCTTTTGCTTGCTCATATGTAGAGAGAGGTTTTGTGGGGAGAGGGATGGGTGCAGCATTTCCATCCCCTCCTGTGCAATATTATGTTTCTCTGAGCAGGACCACTCACTTTAGGTCAAGTCCTGAGTGCTGTCACCAGTCTACAAAAGGAGCACGTAACCATGCTCTGTAGGCTGGTCGGCCAAGGAGTGGGTGAGCATCAGCCTAAGAAGTGCCAGTAGCTGCCAATAGATTAGATCAGCAGAAGAACCCAAGCACCAAGAAACCTGAAACTAGAAACTAAAGTAATGCAGATTTAGTCCAAACCAGGGTCAAAGCCCTCTGGATGGAGGCTTACACAAGAGACAGTCCACAAAGTACTTGTCAATAGGGACCTTATTCTTTACAGTCCTCACTCCGATCTCAGTCCTGAGCAGGGAGCACCCAGTAGTTGTGTTCTTTCTCTGTCCCACAGCTGTGGCACTTGTCACGCTGCAGAACAGCTCACAAATGGACTTGAGGTGGCAGAACTGGCAGGCAGGACCGAGGGCATGACCGGCCCCCTTGCTTCGCGGGCTGCCGTGTTGGAGGAAAATAAGCTGGTGACAGGATGTCACTTTCCTGACACCATTACTCCTGAATTTGCTTGCTCTGTGCAAGTAGCACCCCAGTGTGTGATTTCCCACATACCACGAGTGCTCTGATAAAAATTGCTGCATTCAGCCAAATGTTTAGTAACTCCTCTGATATCTGTATATTAAAAAAGAGCATGGGGGTGAGGGAAAGCAAAAAGAAGTATAATGGTCTGAGAAGGTTAAGTGCCATGCTGGGCAAAGAAAAACTTTCCAAATGCCACATGCAGATTTGTTGCAGGCACAAAATGGGTGTGTAGGCATTGGAAAGCCCTAGGCAAAGACCTTTGTTTCATTCCCAGCCTTACCCAGAGTCTCACTCCAGGACTTGAGCTGAGTCACTTCATCTTCCAGTGTTTCAAAAATATATATTAAGGTTGTATACTCAGAGTGGCAACTGACTCACTATACTTGCACTATGCCCAGATCTTAGATGAAATCTGAAGGCATCACAAACAAAACTGGCAGAAACCAACATAATTTTGTCATGAAATGATTTTTATGAACAACTAAGAACATGCAGTCACTTGTGTTAACAGGCTTAAAGCTTTGCAGCAATACAGGCAAGATTGAATGTGTCTGAAGGATGGATCTGGCTGCATGAAAACTGCTGTGGAGCCCTGCTGTTCCCAGCACCACCAACAGACCGCAAGGAAGAAAAGTAGGAACTGATGCTGCTGGAAGATGCCATTCCTTTCTCAACATCAATTATTTCTCTGTTTCATGTACTCTTTCTCTCAGATAGTTTTGGTTTTACAGACTAGAGAGGGCTTGGCTTTTTTTTTTTTTTTTTTTTTTTTTTAAAAAAAAAAAAAAAAAAGGGGGGCAATCTAGTGCCCTAGACAGCTTTGCTTAGAGCCAGCCCCAGATAATAATATAATTATTTATCTCTTCCCATGCAGTCCACTAGACTTTGAGATTTACTGTGATTCCATTTGGCTGGAAGCTCATTATGCAGTGTTGCCTGCAGCTCCCATACAGGCCAGATTCCAGGCAAAAGACAGAAACATCTCTATTACCCTTTGTTTTTCAATTCCTTGATATTGCTGTAAAAAAAGAAAAGGGAAAACTGCAAGAAGCCTCAAGAATTCTGTATTAACCTAGAGAAAAGAAATCCAGTTCTGGAAGCACCAAATTAATAAAAGAAGCTTCCCAGGTGGAGCACCCGGGGAGGGGGGGGAAGAGTGTAGAGCTCTGGAGACCAACAGGTAATGAAGGAACACTTGCATTTTGATCAGGGCAGACCAAAGAAACTATACCTACTGCTTTTCAAGATAGAGACTTTTGCAGACTTTATTCCATTCTGCTGGTATGCAGAGAATATTGGTAGAAAGCCACCCAAAGTGTCCCATCCTCAAAATCTGCAAGCTGCTTTCAATCAGATCTGGATACTAAAGCCATCTCTGCTTTCATGTTAAAAAGCAGCAAGAGAGAATTCTCCTTCCCATTCCTGCCCATTTCATGTTCAAGCTTATCTCATAGTTCAAAACTTCCTTTCCATTCTTTACTACCTCCTAAACTTGTTATATTGCTTCAATTTCACCCTTTTTACGCCTTCTGATTTATTAGTTCCTAGACCTGCAAATCCCCTTCTCCAGTCACCGTCTTCTCAGAAACCACTTTTCCTTCAAACATTTCTCACCCTTCCTCCTACAAGCAGCTGTGCTGTATGTCATCATCTAGGCATGATTTAGACTGCAGGTTCTATAGTGCAAAGAACAGGTCTTATTTATATTTGTGAATCCTTGTCTAACTTTAAGCTGCTGTATAAATGTTTAATAGGTAATAATGCATTTGTTGGAACAAGCTGTGTGCTAATACCCAGTGAGACTGTTTGGATATAATCTTTGCTGACTGTCAGAAGCGTCTGGAATTAAAAAAATGCAGCTGTTTGGTGACACTGCAGTTTCAAAGCTAAAGGATACAACAGTTGAAGTGGTCTAACAAAACATTCTAGCACTGGAAATGGCTCTACCTACTCTTTCCATGGTTGAATCAAGATAGATTTCAGGAGCTCAGCACTATGGACGTGATGTTATGCACCACAATCACTGCGCCTTACCTCCTTTATGTTATCTCCTTCCAGACCCCCATGTTAACGTAACATTAAGCAAATATTTCAAATCTCTGCTTTCTCTTTCACGTTGGCTAAAGAGACAGGAACTGTCCTGTCCACTTTTCACACCACTCTTGGCATGATTTTTTTCCGGGTTTGACTGTATTGCATCCTGTGTTAGAATTAATTGTGAAAGAGAAACCCCAATGGCAGATCATATGCATCGTTTTTATTCCAGTGACCAAACAGGAGTTGGGTGATTCATCACCAACACTACACAAGCAGTGAACGCTCAAACAAACAGGGAAAATATGATGTCTTGGTGTCAGGGCCAATGAATAAAATATGGTCATGCTAATGGAGCAAACCCAATGGGGCAGCAGGAGTGTCAGGCCTTCATGTCATCCAGCCTCAGGTTAGCACTCATGGAGGCAAACAGACCACATCAGAAATTTCCACAACCTGTACAAACAGAAATCCTTGGGGTGTGATCTCTCTATATCAAGTTGCTCCTAATGGTGAAGCTGCTGCTGCTGAGTCTTATCTCATAATCTCCACAATATATGCACTGTTGACATGAAATCCAGGGATATAAAGAATCACTGTTGTGGCACATTCATAGGGGCTCCAAAACAAGGAGTGCTGGACGGTGACCATCCAGCCATTTACCTCCAACACTGCATCCTAGGGTCAGGATCTCTTTCCTATTCATTTTAACACAGTTTCATTAACGGCACTGTTGATATTCTCGCCTTGAAAGAGATCTGACTGAGTGATGAACTGGAAAGATTTTCACAATTGCCAGTGTGCATTAGGAAAGAAAAGGAGCTGTATTTGATGGACGCAAGTCTAAAATTAAGCAAAAGACAACTCTAATAGGAAAAATTCCTGTAACAGTGAAATCTATTGGACTTCATACAGTTTCTGCTGTGGCATAAAAAACACTCCACCACTTCAGTCATTTAAAAGCAGATTGGACCAAGCAGTACAAAAATACATTGTACGGAACAGAGCTATATCAGCATGGCACTAAAACAAATGAACTAATAACTCTTTTCTCTCATTTTTTGGATCGTGCATGATGAGTTCACTACTAGTCAAAATTTATTTACCTGCAACCAATACAATTTTCAGAGTTTGGATTTGGCGTAAATGAATGTCTCTGAGAGGAAAGGTGTGCAGGAGTTATCTAGTGAGAAGTATCACTGTTCCAAAGCAGGGGCAGGGAGGGGCAAGGCACTTAGTGAAACAAGTTAGGGATAAATACTTTCAGAAAGGTCAGAACAGAAACACTTCAGAAAATCTGCTCCCCTATGACTGGAAGCTGAACCCTTTACAGAAATTCCCACTCAGTTGCAAGTGTTCAGCTCTTGAGAAAAAAACACCACCAAAACAAGGCCGCAGCTCTCTACCTATTGTAACTGGTGTCAAGAACACTAACCTTGAAGATATAATCATTTTCATGAACTTCTCAGCTCATCAAATATCAGAGCTCACGTGAGAGGATTTTCACGTGAAAGCTGTGTTCCACAAGGCCAAACTACTTAGTAGAATCAAACTGAAATGGGGAGAGGACCTGTAAATAGGTTAAGTTAAAATGACACTCTTATTCTATCTGATCAGAGACCAGCAAAAAACCTCCAAAAAAAAGCAGAAGAATGTAAACCTCTTGGTGAAGTCCTCATTGTCTGAGTTTTTTCACATTAAAACATCTGTTGTATTACCAGCTGGACAAGTGGTACAATGACTTCATGCTTAACACAAACTAATTTAAAGCAAAGAGAAGATGGAGATCTGTTCGTTGTTTTATTTGTTCTTGTTTGTATTTTATTTGTTCTTATTCTCTAAAGAACACTGTTTCCAGTACCCAAACACCAAAAAAATAGTCAACTAAGCAACTAATCTTACACAACCAATTCAGAGCTCACAGCTTGTAGAAACCACAAACCTGGTGCTGAGAGCATGCCCCTCCCACATGCACTGGTTTTGTCAAGGAATCCAGACCTAATTCAAAAAAAAAAGTTTCTGTAGAAACCATAAAACATCTTTCATAGCCATTTTGCTTTATGTCTAGTTCCTGTAAAATGCAACAAGGTGTGACTCTGATACAATTAGAATAATTTGCATTCATTCTCATACTGAACAGATTTATGATACCTTGAATACTCACAGAAGAGTCACATCTTCAGAAGGTTTCAAGGATGAACTGCTAAGCCTCAGGGACTAAAAACCCCTTTAATTTTGGGGTTCAGCTAGACATTTAGATTTAAAAGAAAAAACAAACAACCACAACACCCCCCAAAAAAAACCAAACCAAAAAACCACAACCAAAAAACCCCAAAGAGGCAAAACGTTTGGAGACAAAGGCCTATTGTATACCACTGTTCCAGGAAAACCCATGCGTGGCTGAGAACTACTTGGGAAAACTTTGCATAAATTAATTCTGAATCATTCTCAGGTCTTTCTTCCACACTAAAAAGAGGGGTCCATGGAGGGATGAAAAAAAATGGTGAATTCACACAGGGTTAAGGAATATCTGGTTTTCCAAATGCAGAGCTGGAAAATGTCCATGGTTTTGGGGACACTGAAAGAGAGAATCAGTACCTTCCCTGCCCATGGTTCAGAAGCACCAGCTCTAACTACAAGGTGGGGGTGTGCACATTTAGAAGGTATGGTGGGGAGTACAAATTGCAGTAAGTGGTGCAATGGTTCAAAGGAACTACTTCCTCCCCTCTGCTCAAAAGGAAGAAAAAACGAGAAACGAACAAAAAAACCAGTCACACTGTTCCTCATCATGCAGTGCTGTCTCTGCTACCAAGCAGACACTGTCAAGCTGACATGTAGAGTTCATTAGAAAACAGAATTTTACTCAGGAATTTTGCAGCATCCTATAAGATTATATATATAGAATTATACAGAAATTAATCAGTAGACTACATAGGACAAGGGGCAAAAGAAGGTAGATTTAGACTAGATAGAAGGAAGAAAATGTTTACAATGCAGGTGGTGAAGCACTGGCACAGGTTGCCCAGAGAGGTGGTAGATGCCCCATCCCTGGAAACACTACAGGTCAGGCTGGACGGGGCTCTGAGCAACCTGATCTAGTTGAAGGTGTCCCTGCTCACTGCAGGGGGGGGTTGGACAAGATGGCCTTTAAAGGTCCCTTCCAACCCAAACTATTCTGATTCTATAGTTCTTTGCATTAGTTCAGAAAAAAACATGGAAATACCATGCCATATTATGGGCTTTTAAAGTAATGTTTATAAAATCACTATTCTTAACTCCGCAATCATATGTTAACAATTATTGCCACAAAAGATATTTCAGTTTTTCCAAGTTATACAACAAAGTAGACAGCAGTGACAGCTTTGAACCTTTGAACATCAGGTTCTTATTTACTATGTTATCTTATTTTTACGTCAAAGTTTTGCACATCTGCTGAAAGCACTTTCTCTGCATTAGGCAATTCTCATAAAACTGCTTCAGGTATCAAGCTGCTGAGGTGAAGCAGTACTACCTTGATTCAGTGCTTAATTAGAAAACAAGACTTTCTTACAGAGATCTAGCAAGATTCATAGACTCGGCAAGGGAAGGACACAGTGCTTCCATTATGCCACATTATTTGTCCAGAAGTGATAACTGAGTTAGGATATAGGGAATCCTATTCATTAACAGACACTGGCCACAATTTTGAAGTCTGTGTAGACCTGCTATTAAATAGCTCTGTTCTCATTCTGGAGCCTCTGAAATCCAGTGTTTATCCATTACCAGGCAGCACAACCTTGAACATCTCTTGCAACAGTCAGTACACATTAACCTGAATTCTCAATCTTAGTTCTGATTCAGTGCAACTTTCTGGGGAAAACCTTCGTATTGTGTTTAAAATATTGCATTCAAAAATCAAGGAAGTAGTAGTCTTCTGCCAATGGCTTTGAAACTCACTTTTCTGAAAGTTTCCATACTGCATTTGGGATGAATACTGGAGAGAGTAACAGTGGGTAAAGTACGTACCTTTGGCAGAGCTTGGAGAAAGACAAGCCACAGCTCTACAGGTATGTTCTGGACTCCTGGCAAATAAAAAAGCAGTAAGTTTTATATAATACAACAATCTAATGCAGCTGTTTGTTAGAAAAATTAACTATAAAATGTTATTTCAGTCTAAAATAAAAGAAACCACTATCCTGAGGTCTGCTAGGAAAAAAAAAAAAAAAAAAAAAAAAGACAATTATTTCTAGCCTACTTCAACCAGTATTGTTATTTTTTAAAGCTAAAAGTCACCATGTGTCCATTTTATGAGGCAAGAGCCCCCATGTCTATATGAAACGCAAGGCAACATCATCTGTGTTTATTATTCTGTAAAGTGAAACAGTGCCAAACTTCCTGCAACATGCACTTCAGCTGCTGAAATCCAGAGAACTGAATGTGCTGCTGTTAGCATTTGAAGACAGGAATATATTTTGATCTAATACATCAGACACAGGCTCACTTGGTGACAAGAAAGTACTGGATTCCACAACAGGTTAAAACAAGGACAAATATGAAACCACCATACACAGCTTATACAGAATAACTTCTACAAGAGTGTTCTAAACATTCTAAAAATACCATAGAAGTTGGTAAACAGTTAAATTCTCCTAGCTTGTCAGTAAAGGTCAGCTTGATTGAGGTATACAAATGTTCTAACACTACTCTTAGTATGTTGTGTTTAATACAAAGTTACATATGAGTCAGGACTGGGACAAAAGTTCTCATGTACAGAGAAGTCTGCTTTACAACTGTGGCCGTCAATATTTAGTCAGGTGTCTTCCTAATTGCCAAGGACACAGCCTGTGGATACCTGTACGTAGGGATACAGCAGCTGTGTCACAGAGCCCGTTCCCTCCTGTGAACATTATGCTGCCGCTGCTTCTCCATCTTGCAGTCTCTCAAGGGAAGTGCCTGCTCGGGCCCGAAGAGGTTGGCCTTTCCCTGTCTCTTCCTGCAGGTCTCCCTAAGAATCAACTGAAAGCAGAGCTGCCCAGAAAGACAGATCTGCAAAAGCTATTCAGCATATTTCAATGAGATCTTAAGCCCTGTAGAAGGTCTGGTTTCAGGATCTCTGCTCAAGGTGACATCTAGGTTTTTCTTACCTTATTAAGGCCATATAGTAGGAACTCACCTGCCAATGCCCCCACCTGCAACAGGCACTTCTCTACATGTTTTCAAGAGCAGGCAATAGCAGCTGGGAAGTTCATTCTCTGCTGCTACCACCAAGGACAAATGATGAGAAATACCAGCAGTGGAAGAATTTGACTTTGAAGAGTCCAGTGTGAATAATACCAGCAGAGCCCTTGCTCCAAGCTGTCTTTCACCCCATCCTACAGAGCCTCAGGACAGGTACAGCTTGCAGTTATGCATTGTGTATTTGGATCCTGATAAGGGAACATTTTCGCCTTCTGTATACTCTCAGTGAAAATCTGCCTGTTCTCAACACAGAAGGACGGGATGTCATCCAGAGGG
>JMFS01071112.1:0-18495 GCA_000699545.1 Podiceps cristatus
TCCGTCCTGGCTGAAACCAGGACACCTGTGTACTCTGGTGAACCTGACAGCAACACCTATTGTTTAGATTGTCTAAAATTCTTAACCATGTGATTGTCTCTGGAACTTTTTGTTCAACACTGTTTGTGTTGAAATGTTCTCATTCCTGGACATGGACCCAGCAAATTTCTACGTGCATGTGAAAATTTCTGTAGAAATAGCACCATCATTTCTGAGTGAAAGGTTATGGAAAAAATACATTAGGCCAATGTTAAAACCTTGTGTAGCTCTCTGTTTGAAAAGTAGTTGTGCTACCATGAGGTGGAGATGGTACTTTACACTTGCCTAGAAGGCTATTGAGGTTCAGAAAGCTCTTATGTATGTAAAAACCCCCATAATAATAAAAAAAAGAAAAATCAAAAAATATTACGTTCAGTAGTTGTAGATTGCACATAATCTCTTGGGGTTTCTTAAACCATAGCAAAGTATCCCTTTCAGCATTGCTGGAGCATATAGTTGCAGAGACTAAGGAACAATTTTTGCACAGCTGATCTCTTGCCTGCTTGGAGGTCACAAAAACAGGATCAAAGAGATGCTTCAGCTTCATTTCCAGGACTCCCCTTGGTACAGAGACAGGAGAAGGAGAAGAACACAGAGGCAGGAAAGTCAGCTATTGAAAAGCCGGGGAACATCAGGAACTTAAAACTGGCCAGCAGGTATTCGCACTGTGTAATTTAGGCTGTCTGCTGGAGGAATTTTTATGCTCTTCATCTTACTTAATATGTAGCAACTGTGCTTCTTGTAGCAGGTCTGCTGCACACCTTGTTACAGGTTTTCGGCAAAAATGTTAAGAATGAGGTTTCTGTCTTGCTCTCAGTTTTTGTGGTTGGCTGCTGCCAGGTTTGCCTATGGCCTAGAGCATGATGAACTGTTTTTTTTTTTTTTTTCATATACAAAGGTCACTCTTAATGTATTAGAATGCAAGGCCTCTTTGGAACATCATGGCATAACTATTCATGTCATTGGCAGGTTTTATCAACTCTATATGCCCATTTATTGAATGTGTTACTTCTTTTTCCCCTCCTCCCTCAATATGTGGCCTCAAAATATTTAATACTTGGTGTAAAAATACAACCATCTGTATTCTTCAGAGAAGCAGCCCCTAATAAGTATTGTGACTGTACATACAATTAAGATATTTTTGTTAGCATTATGCTGTTTTCTGTTTTCCTTAATGTCTCACTCCCTCAAGTTATCAGAATACAGTAGTATCTCACACATTCTCTCTTCCAAAAAAAAGCTTTTAGATCTTCTGAGACTGAAAAGATATGAAGAGTTAAGAAGCTTAAACCCAACATAGGATTTTATTTTATTTTTTTTTTTTTTTGTAATTTCATGAATTAGCATGCTTTTTTGTATGGTTATTGAACTCAATGGATTCATAACACTCTTTTAGATATACTTTGGATAAGAAAAGGCTGTCAAGCTTATCTGATCTGAATCTGTACTGGGTATAGTGCATTTTCGTTAGAGGGTCCATGAAACTTATTCTTCATTCACCCGAAAGACCCTTATTCTAACACAGATCATGGAGGGCATTGCATTGCATTGCCTAGGAGGTCCTAAGGCCCCTGTTGAAGGGACACCCGAAGGACTGCATGAGGCCCAGTTGGGTCGGGAAGCAACCTGTCCCTGTCCCCGTGGTGCTAAGGCACCCACACCGACGTAGGGGTGACTGCTTCTGGGTGGAAGTGGGAATTCCGGAGGGTACCACACATTGCACCTTTGGATTTTAATGAGATGCTTCTGTGCTTGTGCGTCACTGCGCTTGCAGTGTGGAGGCATCCATTGTCTGGCTGTGGGAGGGCTGGGTAGGTTGTACATGGCCAGCTTGGGCAGTGAAGCAACCCCCTCAGGCATGCAGAATCAGGGTTTCTGGCAATTCACCTCATTTTGATCAGGATGCACGCAGACTGCCCGCAAAGGTGGACTATCTTGCGAGGTAAGCTCTGGGAACGAAGATGGAGAGGGCTGTGTGGAGCCTTCCTCACTATCTCTAGGCTATATGTAGCTCCACACATTTAATGTAAACTAATCCTGCTGCTTCGCTGAATTAGGGACTTCATGATGTGGTGCCAGAAATTAGGAAAGAGAGGTTACTCCTTCCATCTGTTTGGGTTGGACAGGACAGTCTTGCCTTGACAGTATCAAGTGTACCAATTAAGGTATAGTGTATTTTCATTAGAGGGTCCATGAAACTTATTCATGATGTGGTGCCAGAAATTAGGAAAGAGAGGTTACTCCTTCCATCTGTTTGTGTTGGACAGGACAGTCTTGCCTTGACAGTATCAAGTGTACCAATTAAAGGACTGTGTGTTTATTTCTTTATTGTTTTTGTTGGAGACTGTTAATTTCTGTTATGGAGTGACAGAGTTCCTTAAGCATGTATCCTTATAGGCTGTATTATTAAGGTGCATGCTTTTATATTTTCAAACATAAGTAGCTGTATTGATTAGTGAGTTATATAAGTGGGAGAAAACTGAAGAGCCACAACATTCATCTCTGGACTCTAGATTGCTGGTGAAATTTGCTTCTTTCAAATAACCCTGAGGAGCCCTTTCCCAAGGGCTGAACTGCCCAGCACAGTGGGATCATCTTGCCCCCAGGAGCTCTCACATGGAAGAGTTGCCGTTGTTCTGGTGATTACCAGATCTTCTAGATTTGGCTCTGTGGGCTGGAAACTTGATTCTCAGCATATGAACAGATTTCTCCCAAGCTGAAAAGAAACTTTTCAAATAAAACTACGCATTCAGCGTCAACATCTAGACTGATCATTTACAACAGCTCTATATTTTTAAAGAGATACATAATATTCAGAAACCCTAATATTTTCATTTATAAAATTGACAGTACTTATCAGCATTTTAATAGACTAATTGGCCATATTCTGTCTTCATTTCCACTTTGCTGTAAGGCAATGTTTCTCAGTTATGAACTGTGGATTGTTCCTGGTCTGTAAAATATCAAGAAGTGATTTGTGAAATTATTGCAAAAACATGATATATGCAGATCTACAATCGAAGAAAATAGAGAAAATAAGTTAAAAACAAGAGAAATTGCTGAGATTTTAGTATGTGTTTTAGGCTAAGAGAGTAGATGGCAAGAGGGATTTTATTAAAAAAAAAAAAAACCCACTTTTTTTTTTTTTTTTTTTTTTTTTTTTGGTAGTCCAGAGAATAGACTCAGGGCTTGGGGACAAATACTCTAAGGAACTAAAACTCCTGGGAGGTTCTGAACACACTCCATGCTGGCAAGCACTTTGACAACTGAGGGCATCCAGAGCTGGTGATTCGAGGTTCTCTGTTTATCCTATTATAGTCCCTGATGTCTGTTATCTTATTAAAATATTCATTTGAATAAATTGTTGGGATTCTGTGTCCTATAATCCTGAATCTGCCATTGATGCTGAAGGCAGAAAGAGGCACTAATGTGGAACTTTCAAATCACCTTGCTGACTGAGGAACACATGCCCTACTGAAAGGCAGTGAGACTTCTGCCATGGAAACACTCTTTTTAGAATTACACCACAAGATGATGTTAGCTAATAAATGTAGGCATTGTAGCTCGGATGCCAGATGTGGTGGCTCAGATGCATTTCAGCTTGAGGGGAAAATGTTCATGTATTTACATGAGTATGCACATATGTATTCACAAAACACAATGGAAGTCAAAGAGGACAATATCATACAATACAAGTGGGTATAGACTATTCCTTATTAGGATATTGCTAATAAGGCAAGAAGATCTAGTTGTTATACACTGGAAAATAGAAAAATAGCTCTTACCTTGCAAAGACCTTGTGACTTTATCCTATATACTCCTTTCTGTGTTCAGCCCAATCTGCCATGTCTTTGCGTCTGCAAGGTTGGGGTTAGCCAGTAAAGTCGCCTGGAGGCTACTCTGCAGGTTTGCAAACACACAAGAACTTTGCAATGCCTTTCAGCATTAGTTTTTAAAAAAATAAAATAGGAAAATCTGTTATGTGTTGTAACATGTTATAACTTGTTACGAGCTGCCTTCATTTTTTTCATGTTACCTCTTCCTTACATGCTGTTTCTTTTTGGTTATGCTGCTAAGGCATGTGACATGCAGTAGCTATGACAGGAGGACAAAGAAAGATTTCAGTGAGATTGTTAAGTTCTGGTGGGGATGTACCCCATTATCCTCAATATAAAAGCCACCCCTACTGAATCAATCGAAATAAAATAATTTTGGAAGCATTTAAAGATGTACTCTAGATCTATATTAGTCTTCTGCCTATTAGTCTTCTGATGTGTTTGCTGTTTGCTGCTAACCATTAATGCCACAAGTCAAGAAACACATTTATTTTTAACCTCTCTGTGCTTCAGTGACTCCTGTGCAACAATTTTTCTGGTCTTTGAAAACTACGTCAAAGCCAATTCTCTCTTTTTATGGCACAGAGAACATGAGAGCTGTCTGGCTTGCTAAGGATCTACAGGTTCAAAAAAAAGTTCATTCTGGAAGAGAAGCCAAATTATTTTCTTGGTCATGTTAAAGCTTGATGAAATTTATGGCAACTAGGTGCCTGAAGGATTTTCTGTAGCTATTAGGATATATGAATACCTTTTGCAAGGCTAGTACTGTTCTGGTGCGGCAGGGCCTTACACATTTGGCTGTTAAAGGCAGGTACACTGCACAGGAAACAGTCCCGTCTCCCCGGAGTTGCTCTTCTCTGTTTCCTCAGAAGAATGTAGTAACTGGCCAGAGTGGACGACACCAGGCACCTTTCTGGCCCGGTAACCAGCCTTCAGCAGTCGGTTGTAGTTGAAGCCTGGCTAAGAGTCAAAGGACATCTCCAGAAAGCAATCATGCTCCTCCAGGAAACAATCCCATCTTGTAGGCCAGGTAATTCCTGAGCGAAACATATAGTATCTTTGTAATTTATACCCCTTGATGGTTTTCCATTAATTAACTCTGTGGCTTTTCAAACCTATGTAACTTTTTCCTATGTATGTAATCCTCTGACAAAAAGTGCCATAGATTAGACAGAAGTGATTTTTTTTTTTCTTTTGTTTGTTCTGAGCTGGTCCTATGGTCATTTCATCATGGACATGACAGTCTTACTTCTTAACTAATGAAAAGTATGAAGTGTTTTCTCTTCACCTTCTTCACTCCATGCATGTTTTACACATACCTGTATTCTGGCCTGTTCTGAGGTGTCTTTTCCCCAGGATGGAGAATTTTATCTGTTTACTTGGTCCTCATGAAGAAATCATGGTCTATCTTTAGCCACCTTTTTTTGGTCTTTTTAGCACCTTTCCATTTCCACCATGGTTTTTTTTTACACAGATAGACAAGAATGACATATTTCAGGTATGGATACACTGTGAATTTAATCCATGATGTTACTTTTTTTTTTTTTTTTTTTTTTTTTTTTTTCCTGTGTGATTTGTTTCTAATATTGTGTCTGCTAGTTTGACTGCTATTGACCATTGGATTTACCATCTTAGAGAACTATCTTTTTTAGCTTCAAAACCCTTTCCTAAGTGGTAACAACTAGTTCAATAAGAGCCTCTGCTGATAGTGTATAAAGTGAGAAATGTGTTCCCTCAAGTACCTCACATAATTTTTGCTGACAGCGAATTTCACCTGCCATTTTTTAACTGTTCAATCAGTGTCACGAGACCCTTCAGTTATACTACCTTCAATAACCAGCAGATTTTGTTACTTTCCTCTCTACAGTTTTTAGTGACTATTTCTGAACATTTGGAGCATCCAGTGATACCCCTGGGATTTTGCTAGTGGCTTTCTTTGATAAAACTGACCATTTATCCTACTTTTTGTTTCCCATTTTTCATGCTGATATTAATCTTAATGAGGAGCTCTCTTATTCTGCACTGAAATCCTCTTTAGCCACCTTTGGTTAGGGAACCTTCTAAAAACCTTTTGGAAGTCCTAGTGAACTGTGCAAGCTACCTCGTTTTTCCACATGCTCAGTGACTGCCTTAAAGACATTTAAGAGATTTGTAAGGCAGGTTTTTTTGGTTTTGTTTTTGGTTTTGTTTTTTTTTCAGCAAAAGCTTCATCAGCTCTATCACCTTATATTGTTAAAGGTATTGTATGCATCCATCAGTATATAACTCTTAACAGTTCACCTGGCATGAACGTCAGATCCATACCTACAGTCAGTTAAAGAAAACCAACACTAGTCTTATCCCTCAGATGAAGCTGGCAGCAAATCAGAGGTCTTCCTCCTTAGCTTCCGAAGGAGGCGAGGTAGGGTGGCTACCTACACAGCTGCCTCCGTTTCTGCAGGTCGTCAGCTGGAGCCTTACTGCTGCTGCCCTTTCTCTATGTCTTTTTACCCTCGTGCTTTAGGCTGGGTGCTTTTACGCAAGGTCAGCATGACACACAGCCTTAATGGTGGTGCAGGCAGTACTCTTTAGTTGTCCCATTCACGCGCTGTTAGGCTGACACCCAATGCATTTGAACACGCTGCTGCTATAGAGTGGAGGTAGGAAGCCCTCAGTGACATCTAGGGCCGATGGTCAGACTCTATGGCCAGAGCAGACCCAGGCATTACAGACCTTTATAACCAGTAGTTGCTATCCTGTCTCACCTCCTCCTGTCTTCGTAACCAGAAACTCTGATTATCACAAGGTATTGAGTTTTCTTGAACACTTTCAAATTAAATAAATAGTCTTCTTTGGTTCTATGTTATTTCTCTATCATTACTTTCTAATGCTGTCAATTGCTAAAGAGAGACTGGAAATGGCATAGATGGCCAGTAACGAAGCTTTTGGTATGAGTTTGTCTTCAAAAATTTGTTTCTATGTGAATGGTAATCAAGAAAAAAAAAGGTTGTGCATGAAATCGTGCTACTGTCTTACATTTGAGACCCGCTTTTTCAAAAAGTTGATGGCGGGGGACTGTACATTTTCTTTTGCTGCTACTCCGGCCTGAGCCCTCTGCAATAGTGACCTCTAGACTTATTTTGCCTTTCAATGACTTAAAATTTAGTTTTCTGTGCAGTCATTCACACTGAACCCTGAAAAGAAGATACATATATATTTATAATGATAAAAGAGAAAGAATTTCTTGATTGTTATGGGCTTCTGATATTTTATTAGCCAAGTCTGCATTCGCCCTCACCCTTGCGGGTCTCCCTGTGGTAGCCCTGAGCTCTGCTGATATCATAGACAAATGATGGAAGCATCTGACTTAGAGCCTTTTAGAATCAAAGAGGTTTGAGAGGGAAAAGACTTGCTAGGTCATTTTGTCCATCCCCTGCCAATACAGGTTCATGACCTACTGTACAATAACTTCACTAATGTTTTGCCAAGTCTCAATTTAAATGAATCAAATGATGGGGATCATACCACTTCCTCTGGGACAATATATCCCTCTTGATTTGTATTCTCTATGAAAAATTGTTATGCTATTCTACTTAATATTCTTAATATCATCATAATTAAAAGGATAACTTATTTTCTTCTTGTAATAATGATTTTCTCTTGGTGTTCATGTTTTTCACATACATCATGTTAAAGGTGCTGTATTTGTCACGTAATTCTTTCCAGCTTTCTTCGTAACTTAGCTCATAAGACCCTTATCAATGTTGGCTGTTTACCTTCACTTAATTTCCTTCCATTTTATTAATCTTTCTGGTATAGGCTGCTCAAAACTATATGTATTACTCATTAGATTATTCTAGGCGTGATTCTCAGGTGTTAATGTTCTACAGCAAGGCTTTTGCCTGAGTCATAATGTGATGCATCTGGATATATAATTCCAAATCTCCTGGGTGTCCCCTTTTATAGCTTAATGCAGCTCTCTGGCCAGTTCTCATTCTGGTCTTTTATTGCGGCAATATACCTTTTACACACTGCTGAAATTTTATTTTAGTGAATCATCCTTCCAATTCTCAAGTAAGCCCACTTGTTCATTATCTTCATCATTTAGTATTCTAACTCATCCTACTTATTTCCCCATGCCCTTTTGTAAAATGCAAAAAAAAAAATTTTGGAGAATTTCTGTATCTTATGTTTTACTCAAGCAGGAAATAAAAAAAAAAAATCAGACTTCGAGTTACATAAACTGTACTGAATTTTTAAAAATCAATTTAATCTTTTCTGGAGCTGCAAAGATGAAACTACTATTAACATAAATATACATTTATTGCTTAGCATTGCTACAGATCAGAGTTAAGGTTCTTTGGGTAAACTCACTGAATATTTCCAAACCAGTATATATTTATCTTTAATTTAAGCAAGTCCCTCATGAAAAATTCTCATGAGATTTTTTTATTCTTAAATAACTCATAGATACTTCTAATTTTGACAGCTTCCTTTTTTTTTTTTTTTTTTTTTTTAATTTCCATTGGAATTCTTTGACTTGTTGGTCTGGCTAGAAAATTTTTAAAGCCTCAAACTATCAACAAAAATAAAAATATGAAAAAGATATTGCATGATTTTTTTTGTGCTATTTCTTGATCAATTCTGAAGAAAGCAGCATGGGAAGAATGAAATAGTATTTTAAAGGACTACAGTAATTAAGTAGGATTGACTTTAGCTATTTGTAAGCTACTGTACAGATCATGTAAGTTAAGTTGTATTTCAATTCAAAAATATTAATTCAACTTGGTTTTTAATTACACAATTCCTGTGATAAATGAAGCTTTTATAAATGGAAATATGCTTGAAATTTCTTTATGTATTTTATACATAACATTTGTATGTGGGACTGTCCTCCTTCTCCCCCACTAATATAACTAAAGAATCATAAGTATGCATTCCTTAATAAACACAGATTCCTTCACTGTCAGAAGTTGCTCCAGGCAAAAAGTTAGCAAGCAAAGAGTTAACTAAAAGATCAATGAAATGTGAAGAAATCTGGTCTTCAATGTGTATAAAAATAATATCTGTGGTTTTAGATGTCTTTTATGTTCCTATTGCTCAAAAATACTTTTTTTTTTTTTTTGATTTAACATTTTCAGCCTTCCATTGACTGAAATAGATGACTGCCTTAGGGCATTTTTGAAGGGGAAAACTAAAAGAAAAATTACTAAATTCTTTTATTCAGAACTGCTGCTCTGCATATCCAGTAAATTTTTAAATACAAAGACATATTAGTCAATAGGGAGTTTTGCTTGCAAAAGGACTGCAAGATGAGGTTCTTAGTATGCAAGTCTGACCACCAAAGAGGCATGATAAGACCACAGTGAACAGGAAGGGGCAGTTACAGCCATCTTCTCAGTTTTCATATTTCAGAACTTTGCAGGTATTCACATTGGAGTAGTTTGGCCAAAACAGTCGAGAGGGCCAGTGAGGGAAGGAGGTGAAACCGTTCACACCGCAGACAGCCAGGAAGCAACACTAGCTAGTCCCATGGTGCTCAGACACAAGAACAAAGTGACCTTCTGGGAACGTAGGAAGACTTATAGTTTTTTGCAGAGCTTTAGTATAGAGCTCACTATGCATGTGCCTGCAAAGCAAGTAATTAATCCAGGCACCGTGGATCAAAGGCTGTGTACAAAAGGACTAACTGTTTAGTCTTTGCGGCTAAAGAGCAGTGTTAGTGGTTAGGAGACACAGAACACTTTTCTTACATTATTTTGGAATCAGCACAGATGAGTTGGCTAAACTGTTCCTCAGCTTTCCTTCTTGTTTGTATCTGTTAGAAGAGGCTGCTGCGAAAAGCAGTGCTGTAGATTTTGTGATGTATTTACATCAGAGCCTCAGTTAAGGATGCTCTGAAAGAAGAAAGCCAGATCCTTGTCCTGACATATATCGGGACACTCAAGCAGTGCTCTGTGCAGAATTACAGGGTCAACATAACCAGAATAAGTTTTAGAAGTGATGTTTATTTTGTGAGGAAAAAGAAGAGGGGATGTTGGAGTTTAAGAAAACTCTTAAGTAATGATTAATTAAGTGTAAGAAAAAATTACATTTTTAGTCAGTTACAGTTATCCCCTCTTTAGTGTATATTAGCCAGTAAGAAATGCATTGAAAAAGCCTTGTTCAAAAGGAAAAATCTCCACTGGTGCTGCTGTCACTACCAAAAATGCTCTAGGTAGAGTCCTAAAATTTTTGTTATGTTTGTGGATACGTATTGACATCTTAGCTCATAACAGCTACTTAATGACTATTATAGTTTAACAGGTTTATAAAATGAATTTTTAAAAAGACCCTAAGTAGGCATTTGCATAATGGAGGAAGGAATTCTAAGAGTTAGAAACACAATACACGTTTTAAAAGGTCCTGTTGATATACGTTAAACTGTTGGCTAAATTAATGCATTCCATTTTATTAGAATAGAACAGAACAGACAGAATAGAGTCGTTCAGTTGGAAGGGACCTACAACGATCATCTAGTTCAACTGCCTGACCACTTCAGTGCTGAAAGCAGTTGATTTTCTTTTTTTGATGTTGAATCCGGAGAGGGGCATGAATGGCATCATGAAGGGTTTCTCCAGGTAGATCAACAGCAAAATCCAGACTAAGGAAAAATCATGCCTGATCAACCTGGTAGGCTTCTATAGTGAGACGACAAGCTCAGTAGACAAAGGGAGAGCAGTGGATGTTGTTTAGCTTGCCTTTAATAAGGCCTTTGAAGCTCCTATAACATCCTCATAGATGAACTGACAAATTACTGACTAGACAGTGGGTGGTGAAGTATTATATTGAAAATTGGTTGAACTGCTGAGCTCAAAGTGTTGTGGTCAACATCACAAAGACTATCTGGAGACCAGAAACTAGTGGTGTCCCTCAGGGGTCAATGCTGGTCCAACATTGATTAAAATCTTCATTAATAACCTAGATGATGGGGCAGCATCCAAGTTTGCAGATAAAAGAGAATCAGGAGGACTGTTTGCTATAGCAAATGATTGTGTTGCTCTTCAGAGGGATAATCTGGAGAAATGGGGGAATGAATCTCAAGAAATTCAACAGATGGCAATGTTAAGACCTACACCTGGGGAAGAATAACTGCATACACTAGTGCAGGCTGGGGCTGACCATCTGGGAAGCAGCTTTGCAGAGAAGGCCCTGGGGGTCCTGGTGGACCATAAGCCATAAACACATGCAACAAGGAAAGTGAACAGACTCTTCTTGGTTGCATCAGGAATATCATTGCATTGCATTGCCTATGGGTCAAGAGTATGATCCTTCCCCTCTCCTCAGCACTGGGGAGGTGGGAGCTGGAATGCTGTATCCAGTCCTGTGCTGCCTGGTATGAAAGGGACATGAACGTACTGGTGCGAGTCCAGCAAAGGGCCACAAAGATGCTAAAGGACTTGGAGCACGTGAATTAAGTGGAGAGGGTGAGGGAGCTGGCATTGTTGAGCCTGGAGAAGAGAAGGCTCAGGAAGGTCTTCATGTGTGTAAATATCTGATGGGAGAAGTGGAAAAGATAGAACCAGGCTCTTCTGAGTGGTACCCAATGGCAGGCCAAGAGGCAATAGGCACAAACTGAAATTGGGAAAATTTCAATTCTCCCATAAGAAAAAAACTTTTTTTGCTGTGAGGGTGCTCAAACACTGGAATAGGTTTCTTGGGGAAGTTGTGGAGTCTCTGTCCTTTTTAAAACTCAACGTGGCCCTGACCAACGTGCCGTGGCTGACCTTGCTCTGAGCAGGGCAGTTGGAAGATATGATTCCCAGAGGTCCTTTCCAGCCTAAGCCATGCTGGGATTCTGTGGTTCGGACTGTTCATTGTAATATACTCTGCTGTGGTCATTAGAGGTTTTGAAAAACTTATTTCTGCCTTCTTCCCACCCCCCACCCCAGGGAAAATCATGTCATCAATAAACAAAAGGCTACTTACACCATGGTGTACCACTTCTCTTGTTTGGCTTTCTATTTATCTGATAGTGCTTTCTACCAGGGCCTGGGCCAAGGAACAGGAGATCTCATGTCTCGAGCTGTTCATATTACAAAAAATGCTCCCACTGCAGTGAATTAGTGATGGTGTTCAAGACTCTTTGTGTTTCCCGGGGGCAAAGGCAATACACCCCAATATAAATGTGCTTTTATTTTAAAGAGTTGGAGGCTGATCCTACAAACCCTTTCCAGCGTAATTCTGATATAAAGTTTTCTTCCCCAGAGCTATTCACTTTTGAAAGGGTTACTCTTTGCAGGAACCAATCCTTGTGTTGTATGTGGCAGTTTAGATACTGGACTGTGAAAATATTTCTTCTTCTAAACATAGAATGATAATGTGGATAGTTGTTAGCAATGCAATTCCTCCAGCAAACCGGAATGGTTACTGCATACAGAATCAGTTTTACCTTCATTACTTTTCAAGAGGTTACTTAAATATATATCATATCTGCTATAGAGCAAGTAGGAAACAGAATGTGGAAAAATGAAGGTTTCTCATACCAATTGTCATACTTTTTTTTTTTTTTTTTTTTTTTTTTAACTGGCAGTTGTTCCTATTTTCAAGTGTTTGTTTCTACTTTAATGAGGATACCAACTTTCATCCAGTGAGATGTGTGGGTCACTTTGTTAGTGCACTCGCACACACCAAGGCAATACACCAGCTGGAAATTTTGACTTTTAGCTGAATTATTTTTCCCCCGCAAATGGCTTTCCTTTTGACATATTTTAATGTACTTGCACACTGAGAGGAAGAGTGGGTGAACAGAAAACAGACTGTTTTATTAACCCAGCAGTCACCTTTGAGATTCATACATGTCCACTTTTTTCTTGCCTTTGTACCTAATCCCAAGAGACTGGTACCTGGCTTCCCTTGGAATAACAAAGTCAGTCACAAACCTCCAAACATGATTGTTAACTGAATGCCAACTGTTTCTTCTCATCTTTTTTTTTTTTTTTTTTTTTCTTGTTCTTCAGTAGTATGTTAGGGATTGTGTCCTTATGGGTGCCCTATAACCATAACATTAATTTGGTTTTATATTTAAGGGTTTTTTTTGTTTTTATTTTTTTTTCAATAGTAGAGGTACATTGTGCAAAAAATTAAATTGCTGCTTCTATTTTGTGTGTGTGTTTTATAGTGATTTTTTCAGCTCTGCTGATAGTGGAAAGAGAAGAAATAAAGCGATGCTGCAGGCGCTGACTGGACTGCAGTTTCAGCTCAGAGGAAAGCTACAGGATCAAGAGTGGACAGACAAGCACCTTCGAGAAGAAGCCCATGCACATTATTCACAGTGTCATATGCCAGTTTCACAGCATCCTGGGTTCAATGGATTTTTTCCAGTGGGAACACATTTTTCATCAGACAAAGCTCCAGAAATCTCAGAGGTACCTATATTACCGACAGATATTTACAAAGCAGATTTCTGAATGCTGTGTTATCTGCAGAAAGCTATCCTTAATTGTAACTTAATTAGCTCGTTTTGAAGTGCACCTAAGTGAAATCCAGGAGGGAGGTGAGGAGTGAAGCTGTTGGAATTAACATGTTCTAAAAAATATGTAGGGCTCAAGCAAACAAATGCCAGGGTATTAACTAACCAGGTTTTATCCTCACACTGCCTCAAAATACGCTCCTTGAATCATTAATCTTAGGATCAACTCTCTAGTGATCTAGGGCTGGCAACTTACACTCCATCTTCCCTCTGGGTAGTGCAATGTCTCTGGAGCTTTCTTTCCACATCACACCATGTTTCCAGGCACAGACAGGCTGAGGTCCAGCCAGGGGGGACGGGAACAGGGCCCAGCAGCAACGTGTTTGCTCACTCCCCCCATGGCAGAGCAGGTGGCTTCTCATGACGTGGGAAGAGAGGATGCCACCTCCTGGTAAACCTGCGTCTGGCAGATGTAGTTTTGGCATCAGCCATTTGGGAATACATTTATTTCATGCACTGCTGTTGACAGCCTGGGGTGGTCCTGGAGTGTGGTCTGGTCTCCCAGCTCCAAGGAGGAGCGATGGGGAAGTGGTTTGGTAGAGTGGCTGCGGTGTTGGGGGCAATACCGTACAGGCTGCCCCCTCCTCGGCCTCAGCAGGGTGCGCGCAGGGGTGCAGAGCTGCTGCCCGTCGGCCACGTCATTGCCTGCGAGCTGCACGTTACAGAACAGATGCTTAAAAACTGTCACTGAACAGATCAGATGACGCCACCATATTTCTCTCTATTTGAATGGGAAGTGACTGTGGTATTTCAGATGCCACATGGTGGCAGCTGTTGATAAAGGCTGATACTAGTTTGTTTTTCATTTTTAAAACTGAGGAATGATTAATTGGAGTGAGTGGAGCAGCCAGGTAGCCATTTCAGAGACGTTACATCAGGAATGTTCTGATAGCTTGGTGTCTGATCCACTGACCCTGTCTTTCTCATTTAGTAGTGGGAAGGAAAATAAAAAGCTAGGCAGAGATTCAGCTACTATCAAAACTCTGAATCCAACAATGAATATTTTAAACCTTTCTTTGACTGCTAATAAACTTTCCTTCCAGTTCTTGCCACTCCCTTTCTCTTCTGGGCTCCCTCCACTCTCCTGTTCCTCCAGTATTCCTCACTGTAGCCTGGGGAAAAGAAGTTTAAGAAAAATAATAGTTTTTATTTATTCCTTACAGTTTTTCTGCCCCTGTGGGCATTTGTCTGCCTGTCTGGTTAATGTGCTGTAATGAATCTGCTCTCTGCCATGCACACACGTATCGTCCTATCAATCAGTGAGAGGAAATGCTGAGTATGGTGAGCACTAACAAGCACTCAGAGGGGTCAGTACACCAGTGCACTACAGTGGCATGATACTTTCCCTTTAGGCTGCTTTAATTGGGGGAGCATAAATGAGGTGGTGTGTGGCTGGCACCATGTCTTCTTGCCAGTCTCCCTGCTTTGGCGAACTGACCCCCTCTGTTTTGACTTTCAGGGCAATGCTAACCCTCCTTTGGCTCCTGCCAGAAGGCAAGTCCCTCTCAGCCCCTTTGGAGTCTCTGGGTTAACTGGGACAGGTGGAGCTGCTGGATGAGCCTGCTTGCAAGGGCTAGTGGGTGATTAAAGGGTGCTGGAAAGGCTGTGGGGATAGCACTTCTTTGTGGGTTGGAAATCACAAGGAAAAGAGAAGTGGGAAAAGGTGTAGAAAAAGCAAGGAGAGAGCTGGGGAAAAGTAAAGCAGGGTGTGTGTGTGTGGGCAGTGGGTGGGAGGGGGAAATGGTGAGGGAAATGGGAGAGAAGGAAACTGGAAAGACTGAGGAAAAATGCTGAGAAACCAAATAAGAGGAGAGAAAAAAAAGTAAAGATGTAATGACAGAAAAAATTGTGGGAAATCATGTTTTACTGGCGATAAATACTAGAAGTAAGAAAAAAAAAATAGAATGCTAAAAATATTCCTATCCAGAAGTCAGGGCGGACAGGAAGCAACATCTTCAAAAGGTCTCAAAGAGGATCAGGTCACCAAAGAAATTTTTCAGAGGCAGGTTTCAGGTTTTAGACAAGAAATCATGCCCAATCCATAATTAAGCAGCAGTGTTTTAAGTTACATTCCTATAGACAGGTTGACTTCTAGACATGATTCTTTTCACCCATTTCTGGGCTGCCAGCATGCCATTAAGGACTGTCTGTCATTACTCTGTAGCAAGACTTATGATTGAGTAAATTTTCTACCAGAGGCTTTACAGTAAAGCCAATCTGTCCTTTGTTGGCTGTCTGGAAGAAGAAAAGGAATTTGCTGGGAAGAATAGAGGAATTAAAAATCTCAGATGGGTTATAAAGTCCAAGGTGGGAACTTGGGGTTAACAGCATTAAAGGACAGACCACAATGTCTTTCTGAAAATCTCACATTTTCTTTGCATGCACAGTTCTGGTGTTGATGGGTGTAGCTCATTTGCATGGCAGTAAAATGATAAAAAAATATTAAAGTAGTTTTTCATTGCCCAGAATGAGCACTAATGAGGAATCCATCTTGAGTGAAGATTTACCATAAAATACAATTGAAGACACTGTCTTTGAGATTAAAGATTTGGAAAGGTAGCAAGAAAGGGTTAATTTGGTATTTTAGAAAAACTGTAGCAAAGGCCTAAGAAAGAGAGGTTGAAGTCTGGCTGAGGCCATTTTTTGTGACAAAAATCCGGATTAATTTGTGTGTTGATCAAGGACAGTCACCTATACTCTCTAGGAAGGCAGGTTAACCTATAGAAATACCAGAGGCAGTAAAAGAGCTACCAGTTTTTCTCCTGCAGCATTTGTAAGTATATATAAAGTAAGCAACTTTGGCTTTAGCAAACATCTGGATTGGAGATTTTGAAAAAAAATCCAGAGGAAATTAGGGTGTCATTTGTGATTCAAAAAGTGTGACTTCTGCTCTTGAATGAATGCCTGATGAGGTGAAGGGCAGTGTGTAGTGAGATATGCCATCCTTCAGTCAGTAGGCAAAGGCCAGGTTCCTACTGTCTGTGTTAACACTCTGCTGCCCTTTTCTCAGAAGTGTTACAGTATCTTAGTGAAAGTTCAGCTATATAATGACTAGGAACACCTGTTGAAGGAAACATTATTTTCTTTAGGAATGTTTTTTATCAAATATTAGTTTTGGTGGAAGTTTGAGAGTCTCATTCTTCGAAGAAATCAATCAAAGCAAACTAATTATTTATTGGTATTTCAGATAGTCAATTATCTTGTTCCCTCTGTCATCCTTTAATGGATAAATTTGTGTGGAGGTTAAATTATTTAATTGATATATATATTTCTTCTCTAGCCTCTCCCTTCTCTATGGCATGCCTCTCTCTAGTCAGTTGTGTGTTTGCAAGTTCAGGACTGTCCATGACCTTTGTGAAGACCATTGGCAACTTTTAGGCAAAAAGAGACAATTACAGTAATTATCATTGCTAAACCCATCAATAATCATTATAGTATAAACATTGAAAACAAGATATATTGCCTGGTGAGATGATACGACTGCAAGAACTCTGTTGTTATGGCAGTATTTTGAAAGAATTAACAGGTTATTCATCATAAATCACAGAAAAGCAGCTGATACGGGACTTGCTTAACAAAGAATGAAAGAAAGATAATGTGGCTTATGGAAAACATTTTGTCAGAGTAACTTTGTAGCTGTTTTGATCCGATTTCAAGTTGGGTTGGTACAGGTAAGATTAATATAATATAGTTAGACTTCTTCAAGGTGTTTAGTAACCATGGCAAATTAACTTTACATGCAATAACTAAATTAATAAACTAAATAACTGACAGATATGAAAACGGATTTGGAAATGGAGGATCTTTGCTGATTTGGATGTAGTCTTTTGGAGTAGCACAAGAATGAGTTCTTGTCCCAGTGCTACATAAATATAATATTAACTACTGAAAACAATTTACATGTGTGAGTCGCTTCTTTGCTGAAGGAGTCTAAAAGAGTGCAGAAAAATACCACTGGTGTAGCATAGCATGGGATTTTCAAACTGTGTGCACAACTGAATAATGTGTATTTTAATGAGAGTAAAAAAAATTGCACTTCCAGAAAATGAAAAACTCTATCACTGGAACAGGCTGCCCAGCAAGGTGGTTGAGTCATCACCCCTGGAGGTATTTAAAAGACGAGTAGATGAGGTCTTTAGGCACATGGTTTAGTAGTGGTCAGGCACAGTTGGACTTGATGATCTTAAAGGTACTTTCCAACCAAGGGATTCTATGATTCTATCAGACCATAACAAGATGGGAGACCTATTTGTCCTGGGAACCTCTAACTTTGTCAAAGACTTGAGAGTCAAAGACCTTGATCAACTGGAAAGGCGGTGCAGGAGTAGCACTGCAGCAAAATAATTATTCAAATTTAAAAATGTATATAAATAAATAACCCTTGAATAGGACCAGGAATATTGGTTTAGCTGTGTATTTGGGGCTGGTCTGATCATTACTGGATGCTGTGTCAATCCAGGTCTCCCCAGATCCAGCAGGAAACTGGTAAGAATGTAAAAACTTGATAAAAACTCCAGAGAATTATTAAAGCATAAAAAGATCTAAATTATCATGAAATATTTGGGGAGCACTGTCTGTTTAGCTACTGTAAAATTAAGTTTAAAGGTAACATACCGAAAATCCACCAACATCAGTAGAAATACCAAAAATGCTGAGAACAAGCTTTCTGGTATAAACAGCAAAGATCTATAGGGGGTAGTGGTTGGAACCTGAAGCTGAAGTCCCTGGATGAGAATCTTTTCACCTGATTTCAGGCACCTACAAGGCAGGTATCTGATAAATACTTTCCCATAGGTCCCAGTGAGGCCAGAGTGGTGTGTACCTGCATGTACTGGGAAAAGGCCTGCATGCATGAGGGTCTGTCTGTTAACCAGTTTAAAATGCCCACCCTACTAGGTGGTGAGAGGCTAGTGAGAATAACACTATTGCATGACCTGAGACACTGAGGAGGCTGGAAGATAAGCTTCTCATAAACATGTCTATAAATGGCTACATTTCATTTAGAAAGAGTTGTTCTAAAGCTGTTGAGGCTTAATTTTAACAATTACTCTTTTAGAACCTTTCTATAGGCAAATTTTATATTTAAAACCAGAACAAGTCCAGTCCAGACATTGCTAGGAGGGTATCCTG
>JMFS01071116.1:0-21805 GCA_000699545.1 Podiceps cristatus
TCGATCCATTGCCGGCAACTCTTTGGGTGCATTTCAGATGGACTCCAAGAAATGTAAAGCTAAGCTTATTCACATTCTGCTTTATTATTTTAGGTGGCACTGTCAGATCCTGATTAATTAAACAGTGATTATTTAGCCATGTTGGTCTAGAGCTGCTATCAGATTTTCCCTTTTTTTTCCTCCCCCTGTTTGTGGTTTTTTTTTTTTTTCTTGCTGCAGGCTTTCACTAGGGATGGGCAAATCTGATGGGAGAGAGAATTGTCCCCACAAATGTCTGCTTAGTTCTTGCTCAGGGAGAACCAAACTAGTCTGTTCAACAGGCGGAAAAAAGTTGCTGTGCAGCTTGATCATATATTTCCTCGAAGAAAGATTTTTGTGAAGCAAAGCAAGGGTGGAAAGACTGTTTTCTGATGTATGTTGGACAAGAAAAATTAATCTGTGCATGGTACTTGTTTTGGCTGTGCTTCAGAAGGCATCTCTTGTGATGTCACCTGTAAATAGCCGAGAACTTTGACATGGGCTCTGTGTGAGGCTGTTTAAATAAGTGCCTCATTTATAGAATCCTGCTGCCTGCAAAATGGCTCCAATGGTGTTATCCCCATGCCTGAGGGGAAAGTTAAATAATGAAATCCCAAAGAGTCTCTAACTGGCAAGGAGGAGCACAGGAGGAAGGAGGAGAGAAGGGAAAGCTAATCTCTAACAGTACAGCCTCATCTCATCTTCTGACTGTGTAGGACTCGGTAGTTAGAAAAACAGAGCGTAAAGCCATAGAGATATGAAACTGTTAAATAAATACTGTTGCTGCTTGAATCTAAGCATACAGTTCTTTGCTGCTGGACATCTTCAGCAGCCTGAAAGCAACTGAAACGTTTGATCTTGCTTTGTTAATTATTTGTAATGAGATTTTTTAGATTTTGAAGGTCTGGAGAGACTACATTATGCAATACTGAGGCCCTGCATAATGCTTGCACCTCTAGTATATGTCTGTCCCCGTAACGTGTATGTAACAGAGGTTTAATTATGGCCATTTGGTATGATTTGGAAAATTTGGTGCCTTTTCAGATTCATGCTAAATCTAGAGAGCATAAAATCCATTAACGTATGCTTGCTATGAGATACTCCATGGCACAGCTGTGAGTTTGGATGCAGAGGAGATGATGCAGAAATTATTTTTAGTATGCTTTCTTAAATCTATCCTTTCAGTGTAATAGTGTCTTTTTCTTTCCGCCAGTGGTTGTGGTTTGTATGTAAACATAAATTCCCCACACTGACTGCATCCTAAAGCAGCGCTAGTCAGTAGGGTTGCAGGTTGTTCCCCTCCAGTGCCTTTATCGCAATGGCTCTTCTTCTGTACTGGTCATCCCATCTGTGGGTAGCTCTTCTTCAGTACTGGTCATCTGGAACACTTGATGGTATCTGCAGGTTATGGTTACTATTGAAAAGAAGAGTTTTCCCCCAAATATTCCATGAGCAAGCACATACTGGATGAGTTTATGCATCCTATTATTATTTGAGCATTCTGATGTAAAGCACCAGACAGGACACTTTTCCTCGCTAAGATGATCGCTGTGGTTACGAGTGGAGTAATCACCATTTATGGCAATAAAGAGTTAGCTGTATGTCAGAAATATTAACCCCGTTTGATTGCCCTGCAAGCCAGCAGTGCTGATTCAGCGACGTTTGCTGTCCTGTTGTGGAACGGGGCTTTGGAGGACTGTTCTGAAAAGAGCCCAGCAAGAACTGCAGCTACCCACTGCAGCCTATCAGTGCATCCTGTGCTCTTTTGAGGAAGGAAAAGTGGCACCAGACAGATTACTGGAGGTGCGTGTCAACCTAAAGAGCTAGCTCCTGCATGCTCCAGGTAGGCCTTCAGGAACACAAGACATGAATTATCCAATTGTTGTTATTGTGGACGTTCCCTTTCTCCAGAAAAAGATTACTATTATTTCCTGGCTGCTCCATACCTCAGGAGGAAGCTTCTTGGTAACTATTTTTTAAGCTCTCCGAGATTTCTGGCCTCACAAATGTAAAGTATCAGTAAGGTTAAACAAAAATCTTGATCAGCCAGTCTGCTCTGTGTCAGGTTTATCACTGAGTGATGCCAGCTGAAGGGAAGGTGTTCACAGTGTGGTACTGTGTCTCCTGCTTGCACCAGTGACTTCTTCCACGTGCCAGCTGCATTGTGAGGTAGGCAACAATTATCTGTTTCCCTTCGTCCCTTTCTTGGTCCTCTTGCAGGTCTTTGCTGTTACACAGATCGGAATATTTTCCTCTTCCGTAGTCTTCATTAGGGAGCAGGGCAGCATTTGCAAATGCACAAACTTCATTTGGACAATTACCTGACCCATAGTTACTGGAAACACTGGATTCTTTGGAGCATCCAAAAACCGGTGGCTTTGACTAGAAGCAGCATGCTTAGCAGAGGCACTGGTTTTCTATTAGAAGAATGACCCTAAGGGATGGCTCTGGAAGAGTAACTGTCTCCATGTGCGATGTCATGTGACAGTATAGGTTTCTGGGTGTGATTTCGCTTTTTTTCTTGCACGTCAATATATTCATTTAGAACCGTCCTGTTCAGTTAGTCAATCTGGTGCATCTTAAGGTGTGCAGCCATCATTTTTTCAGGTAACATGCATATTTAAGTTGGTAGTTATACTTGAAATTTGAGACAACTCAAAATAGCGTTGATTGAGCAACATAGCTATAGCACTCTGCAGTCATAGAATCACAGAATGGTTTAAACTGATTTTCTGAAAAGCAGTCTCTAGGGTTGTTAGTTTCAAAGGTTTTTTAAAGATATATTTATAAATACATGCATAAAAATATGTGCATATAAATTTTACTCCAAGGCTGGTGCCTTTTGTTTTCACTTCCCGTTGTTAAAGCTCTGAACGCAGCTCATCTACATTCATCCCAACGAACTTTTAGCTGCTTCCTCAGGTGCCGGCAGTCGCGCAGCCACGGCAGCCCACAGCTCAGACTCATTATCCAAGTTGCAGACAGACATTGCAGCCTGTCTTCAGCTCTGTGCTGCGTTGTGCCGTTATCGGTATCTTTGAGGGTCTAAAGCTAAAGGTCTGTGCCTTTCCACAAACCCTGCTGTACAGACACTTTTAAACAAGCTTACTTTTAATATGGAGAAAGATATTAATTTTGTGTGACTAAGAATAGTGTATTTTTGACCCTGCACTTTATAGCACTAACACTTAACTTCCCTTAGCACCACCCTTAATATGTATTATTTAACAGTCTTAGTTCACTTAATTTAAGTAGATTTTGGACAAAAAAACAAACAACCAAAACCCCAAAAAGCAACCAAACAAAATAATCCCAAATCTTCCTTATTTTGTTGTACAGAGCTTCTAGCTAGATCAAGCTCATCCTTTGGGATAGGTTTTTGATTATCTAGTATGGGCAGCTCACTAGTCTTACTTAAAATTATATACTTTAAATAGCCATGCTCAAGTAAAGCTTTACAGATGTGATTAAATGTTAAAATATCTCTTTTTTAAAAAAAATAAATACAGGTTCACGGAAATTTTACTCACATTTCTCTTGTTCTTGGTACAATTTCTGACAGACAGACTTTATCAGTGGTTTCTGACAAAGACTTAAAGACTAACACCAAATTCCTAAATGTGTCAAACTACTGTTGTTGAAGATACACTACTTTGTTAGTATGGAACATATTCTGCTATCATCTGTGTTTTTGTTAAACTAGAATGGTATCTCTTCAATTTTAGTTTATTGAAATGCTAAAAAAAGCATTTATTTCCTCAGTTCCCCCCCCCCAACCCCCCCATCATGAAGACAAAAGGTTTACCAGTACAAGATCATCATGACCTGTTATCTTAAGTTTTGTGCTCTGTAAGCAATGGCTTACAATTGTGTGCTTGCCAAATAGCTTCAGAATGACAGTTTACAAGCATCAGGTCAAGTAATCAAAATGTTATAGTGTGTATTTGCTACAAATGTAAATATATCAAGTATCTTTAATTGTGTTCTCTGCAATTAAAGTAACCCAACACCATCTTCTCTGGATATTATTGTCTGAACATTTTGAGTAAAGCTATAATAATATTTATTTTTGTTTTATGTGATGAACAACAGTCTTAAAACTCATTCTGGTGAATTAAGAGTTGTATTTCTGGACAACTAACTACCACTATTTGACTGCTGTTGTAAAACTTTATTAGGCAATACATCTGACCTCAAATTGGAAATTTGTGTTGGAACCAGTTTAGGAAATCATTATAGCTCTGTTGTTAATTTTATATTTGTCTAATAAAACACAGCAGGAGCTACATGACATGCGCTAATGCAACTGATGCTAGCTGCTAGACGTGGTTTTAACTACTGTTTTCTGCCATGTACAGGCACAGGATAGGAGGAATCTAAAAAGAACTTAGCAATAGAAATTTCTTTTTTTTTTTTTTTTTTTGTTACTTCTTTTTGATAGCAAATTACTGTTCTGTAGTTTGTGGCTACTTCCAGAGGGGAGGCCAATGTTAATACTACCAAATATATATTTGTATATTAATATATTTAAAGAAAAATATGCATCACCATGGTGTTGAAGATACAGATAGGATGAGTATATTACATTTTCCCAACTCTATTAGGAGCATCAGTAAGTTCCTAATGATGCTACCTGACCAGATGACTTATTTGTCTTGTTTTCAGAAAGGAGCATGTTAAAAATGGGTTAAAGGAAGACTGGCTAACATGAATGCAGTTACAGAAACAAAAAATGACAGTATTTGAAGTGAGAGGAAACTTGAAGGCTGAATATCATCAAATTAAGTGTGCCAGAGAAACCCTGTGCCAAAACATAGAATGAACTGGTACATCATATTGCAGATATGGTCACATAGGTTTCTTAGTTACATCATTCAGAGAGAGGACTGGTATAAATACAGAATAAGAAATACAGTATCAGTATTTATAAAGATAAGTAAGAAATAGAAGTGTCATAAGAGATCATAGGTTTTTGAGTCATATCTCAGTAGCAAACCAGTTTTGTTTTGGTTTTGTTTTTTTTAAAAAAAGTAAGTAAATATAATTGAAGGTATTGAATTAAATTCAAACTTTACTAGCATGAGTTTATCTGGGTTTCTTCTTGGTAACATAACTGATTTTTCTATTTACTTCTTTACACAAAATGTAGTAGATCTGATCTGTCTGCAATTCAGTAAAGCCCGGTATGTTGTCCCTTGAGAAGCACGGAGACAAGATGGTGAGGATGAGGAATGGTACAGGCTCTAGTAAAGTGAGCAAAGAATAGGTTGATGAGGGGGATGAAGAACACTACTCCAGCACCAGAGACCTCCAGCCATCTGATGACTGGAGTGGGAAGAGTAACACTGTGCAGGGCCTCCCAGCCTCGTGCCACGTGTACATAAAAGCTCTGCCCTGGGTGGGTGTTTCTGTTCGGGGCTTCCTGCTCTGGGAGAACTTGGCTCTGCCTTGGGAGACTTCAGTCTGCTCACAGCTGGGACGGGTCTGTCCCAAGCAAGCGGCTCTTTACACGGAATTTTGTAACTTCCATCCCATTTACTTTTGCATTTTCTCTCAAATTGTCAGTATTGACTATGTTTGTCCTCTTCTTTAGTGCAGTGTCCAGTTCCATTCAGTTAGAGCAGTGAAACATGATTTTTTGCTTTTATGGGTGCTAAATACAGTAAAAAGGTACTATGTATTTAGTGACCTCTGGTTATGTATGCTGTATCTTGAGCTATATTGCTTCTTGTCCGAGTTATTGTCACTCTCATTTTAACAGCCTTCTGGCAGCTTGTAGCGTGAGTGTTTGTTGACTGCCATATTGACCACAAGAAGTAAAACCTACATTCGCATATTCACGGTTTGCTGCCCGCCTTCTTTGCATTACCACTTTGTGCATGCTTCGCACTTCTAAATACCAAGGCTGTCTTCATTCATTCGTTCATTCATTCAATCTTTCATTCTTACAGATCTAGAAGTGTAACTTAAGGTACTAAGCACAGCCATGCTGGATACAGTCTTTGTCCTTGGTCCTTTTGAAATGACTAATTTTTGCCCAAATGAATGAAAGCAGGCTTGACAGTAGAAAAAATGTGGGCTCTATTCTCACTTTAGCACTTCTGGGGTCAGCAGGCAGTATTAACAGGGCTTGTTTAATTTAGGTTAATTATTAGAAGGCTTTCTTTTCCTTGTTGCTATTTAGAAAATGGAGACATGAACACTGAATTAAGAGTGTTGGAAAGAATGCTCCATAAAAATTTCAGCTATTTTTGAGATGTTGACTCATTTGTTTTTCATTTGTTCAGATTTAATTCTATTTTTAAAAAGCTTGGTCTTTACACAAAGAAAAAAGAAGGGAGGAGGGAGAAGTATACATTGACATACTAAGTGAAAAACCTCAAGAAAAATTACAGTAAATTAAAATTTATTTCCCAAGGGATAGAACATATTTCAGTGGGATGAAGGAAGAAACTAATAGACTTTCTATGAACAGCCAGTTTTATTTAAAGAATAAGCTTTCAGGCAAATATAATTCTGCAGCCTCCTGAGGATAGCCTTTTTTTCTTGTTAGGAATAATACCAATTAAAAAGTGAACAATTAAAAGACTGAAAGTTTGTCAGTGTACGTTTTCCATGGAGCTGTGCTTTCTATCATGCTGTTGCTTGTTTAACGTGCTTTGTACTGCTGGTATAGCATGCAGTGCATCTGTGCTTCCAGTCTGCAGACAGTAATTAGTTAATGCTGCCAAACATAAATGAATTGTGTCTGCTAATCTAAAGTACTTGCTAACAAATCAAATCGGGGGTATTTTACAATTTTAAAAGGATTCAATCTGACATTTTGGTTCCTTCTCACCTGTTGCTTTCTCCCTGAGTACCTCTTTTGGAAGAGGCGAAGGGTTTTTTGTTTGACTCCAAATAATATCAAAGATCTCACACAGCACGCTCAGACTAATAGCACAACTGAGAAGAGTGCTGCAGTGCATAGTGGAAGTGAGCAGACAACTGAAGACAAGAACTTAAAACAACTTTGCTGCCAAAGAAGATGTAGAATGAAATGATACCCTAAGGAAAGGCAGGGTTTGCAGAGAGAAGTAATCATGGACTGAGTAGAAATTGCTTTTTTTCAGCTGTTGCAATTTCCTCCTCAACTTCTACTAACTCTTGCTTTTGCATAGGTCCTGTCTGTCCTCAGCTCTGTTCAGTATGGATAGGCTGACACCTTGTCCCCTTTGGCCGCTGTTCCTGCTCCACAGTTGTAATTACTTTTGTCCCCTCAAATTTTTTGAATCAGTAACAACCATGCAGACATTAGATGAGCAGTCCTTAATCTACCTAAAGATCCATGTCATTTGTTGGACCCAATAAATGGTTCTGTGCTTGAAAATGCATCTCCCTTTTAAACAGTATAATTTGTTTTCAGAAAAGATGCTATTTGTCCTTTTAAACTTGGTGTCTCTCACTACCAGTCTTATCAGGCACCAACTCCCTGACAATGATGTGGATGTTGCAAACCATCCTACTTTCTAAAAGACTTTGAACCCATGAAATCCATAAACCCACATCCTATTAAAATAATAAAAAAACCAACCAAACAATTAGTGTCTTGCTTGTTTAATCAAGGAGCAATAGACAGTTCAATTCTTTATCTTCCAACGGAACAAGCTAATACACTGCGATGTTCTGGAGATCTCTCCTAGCTGTTAATGGTGGGCAGTAGGTCACAGAAGCTCATGTTCTTTGTTGTATGAAACCAAATCCCTTTTGAAATACTCATTAAAATAATGACCTCATGGTTTACTTCACAGTGCCATTATTTATCTGCCTCATTATATATTCCTTTAAATGTACTTAGGTATATTTTTCTAGCTTGAAGAAATGTGACTGTGTGCACCATAAGCCAGTTTCATTTAGAGTACAGGTAATTATAGGAAAATTACCTTGGTATTTAATTCTTGTGTTTATAGTTCCTTCCGTTTTTAAAGGCAAAGCTACTTGGTCTGATTTATGATGGCAGTGTGGAGTTGTGAGGGTGAAAAAAAAAAAGACAACATTTTTGTTCATTCTAACCGCTTAGTTCTCAAGTCCTTGAAAATTTCAGTTGCATTAAACATTGAGGGTACGATCCTTTTTCATAGATGTACTTGAAAATCCATTTCTTGCACCAAAAAAGAGATGATTTCACAATGTTACATGTTTAGAAAGTTGAATGAAAATACTCTGTAGCTAATCTTGACAGTTCTAACTTGGAGAAAAGCCAGCGCCCAGAACAACACACAGCTAGTCCACTTGTAACATGATCCAGAAATCAATACACATGACCAGATTTTCCAGTCCACCACGCTTATTTTGCAAACCCGCCAGAGGTCTGGATGGGAGCATTCCCCCTGTCAAGGAGACTCCCTGATGGCCAGAAGCTGGTGAAGACGGTATGGCTGCCTCGTATGCCAGTTGTCTTACGCCCTCACTGGGGAACGAGAGAAGGCACCCAAAGCGTGCTGGGACTCAGCTGGGCTGGAAGGGTGGATCTGCCTTCCATTGCCCCAGGTCGAACCCATGTCCATGCTTTGCTGTGGATGTAGTAGCAGAAATTAAAATGTGTGTCTGTTAGCTGAAACTTCTGAGCAGATAACTACCTAATGCTGCACTTTCTTCTTACCAACAGGAACAGAAACATCTGTAAGTCAGGACTGTGCGTCCCTAAGCGATGCCGAGATGGAGCCCTTCCCGGCATGTGGGTAGGGACAGACCAGCACACTTACTCCCCTCGGCAGGGCTTCTCTCTAACCCGCCGGGGCATGCAGCGCCGAGGAGCTCGTGCTAGTTTTATCCTGCACCGCCCTCAGCGCAGCCTATTACCTCGCGTGCAGCCCTGGCCTGAGCTGGTACCCTGCTTTTCCTTCCAGAAGAGGAAAAGCCCTTGTGCCCTGTTTAACTGGGGACATGCCCTATGGGAAGGGGTAGTGAAGAAGCAGTCCCTCTATCAGGAGGATTCATTGAAAACCTGATCTCCTCAGAAAGCTTTGTGTGGCAGTTGCTAGCGTTCTTCTGTGCTGGGATTTTTGCTTCCATGTTGCTTTTGAAAGCTGCTACTTTTTGGCAGAAAAATCTGTTCACTTTTCTGAACACCTAGTAGCCCAGCTGGAAGACCAGAGAGGTGCTATTGTGCGTGCCCAGACATCGTATCGTGTGAATTTGGGTAACATTGGATTTGCTGTGCTCATGCAGGTCAAGTGCTCACATAGACTGACAAACCTTTCCGACTGACCAGTGCTGGCAAGTCTGAAGTGTCCCTGTAGTGCTGGGAGCCTTCCTTGCTAATGTGCTGCCGAAAGGTACTGGGAAATGTTCTGTTGAAGCTGGAGCTTTTGTGAAAGAGAGACAGTATTTTATAGAAGGACAGGGAATTTGGGAAAAACGCTCTTGCAGCATTTAGCTCTGCTTTTTTCATCTGCTTGTCTAGACAGCCAGAGCACTTCGCTTTGGACTGCACAGTTTTGATGGATTTTAATCCCCAAGCTATTTTTGATTCCTGGTCACATTTATGACATATACAGTCTTAGCTGCTTTTTCTCCTTCAAGATGCATGCATCCATAGACTTGAATGGGTGTAGGAAAGATAAATGGCTAAGGGAAAAGGAAATTAGTCTGAATGTTCTTAGAGCAGGAGCAAGGAGACTATATAAAGGCAGACTGTGTGACAGAGATAAAAACTAAATGAAAATTAAGGCTCAAGAGGAGGCCTAGCTGATGGGGGAAAAGGAAGTCCAAATATTTTCTGATAATACCCAAAAGATGAAATGTAAAAAATGCTCCATTAAATCCCATTTCCCCCTTACTTTGATATTTTAATTTCCCATTTCACTTCCTTTTATAATTTCCTTCTACCGTTCTGATGATACTCACTCTCTAGTGAAAACCTACTGTTGCAAATCATTTTCCCAAAGACCCATCCTTTAGCCCAGTAGCACCCAGTGTCTATCCATTTAGATTTTGGTCCACATCAGAATATAGAGCCGACAGAAGGGTTCACTTTGCTTTGTAAGTTTGTGGCTGGAAGTTCAGATGTGGACAGATTAAAACAGTGAGAGGTATATGTTCTTCAGAACTATAATGGCAAATTGGGACGTACAATACGCACGCATGCTTTATGTCATGTTGTGGACCTTAAGTTTATCTCTACAAACAGCTCCAGTTGTTTAATTATTTTCATTTTCTTGTGAGTTTCTTATATGTAATGATAATTTGTCCAGTCAGATTTATAATACTGCAGGCTTCAGTCCAACAAAGCACTTAAGCACTCGATTAACTTTAAGCACATAAGTAGTCCCATTGCTGGATTGGGGCCATAATAAAGGAAAAAATGTTTCAGGAGAAATTGCGCTTTTGGGGAGGGTTGTTTTTTGTTTTGTTTAAAGTGTCAGCAGTGCAGTTTATTTAGCTGCCTTTTAGACACTAATCTTATTAGCAAAATTGGCAGGATTAAGAGGCTATTAAACAAAATCTGTGTGTTTTCACATCAGTAAAATCTGTACTGTATTCCCTTGGAATACAACAATTCTGTTGTGCAATAACTGGATTTTAATGTAACCGAGTCACTTAAGATTGCATTAAAACACATTTATTAAATTAATTGGCTGCTTTAGATCAGTGGGTTGGATGTTAAAAATGCAGAGAGGCTTTTCTGACTTTGAAAGAACATTTTGTAGGATTTCTTGCAGTTTTTCTTCATCAATGAAGTTCCATTTGTTTACCAAGCAACATGTAGTCAGTGTTAATTTTATGGATGTTCTGCTGGGTCCAGAACGAAGCCATCTGTCCTCAGAGGCGGCCAGGGGAAGCAGTCTGTCTGTCACACTGGTGTGCTCTACCCAGTGGGGACAATGGATGTCGTCAAAGTTTGGTTGCTTTGTTTTCTTATTGCAGGCAGGAAACCCACCACAGCAGCTCTGTCCCTCTACTTTCTGCATCTTACCACTTTCAGTTACACATTTTTACCACAAAAAAACTAGTAATCAATAAAACTTATTTTATTTGTATGTGGAAATCTCAGTGCTCTTAATGAAAAAAGCCTCTGCTAAACCCAAGAAATTAAAAGCTGGCAGCAAACCAGAACAGACACCAGAGCTTTAAAATAAATAAATTAATAAACACATATATTTCTGCTCTGTCTCCTTAAAAATAAACAAAAAGAAATGTCCCTGAGGAAGAAACAGTGTCTCTAATTATGTCATTTACTTATTTGATAGGTTGCTGGTACTAACAGAGTAAATAACCCGATTGCTCAGAATTCACCCAGGAACAGTATCTCCAGGTTGTGAATATCAACATTTCTGGCAGTGATTTTCTTTTCAAGTTTGTCAAGATTAAAATACAAAGCTTTATAGATAGGTGCTGCTAGGCTTGTACTATAGATTGATTTACTTTGACAATTGATGTGTGTGTAAGAATGGCAGAACGGCTCCAGTACTTGGATCTGCTCCTTTGATATAAGCAGGTGACTCCTAACATTTATTGATGGTTTGGGGGGATGGTTTGATAGAAAAAGTTGAATTGTTGCAAAGTAGTTTCTCAGGTCTTCTGAAGTTTTTTATTGAGTGCTTTGATCTTTGTTCTGCAGATGTACAAATAACATTGCCTACAATCTGTAGGTCTTCGCTGCACTTTTTCAACTAATTGTTTTGTGCATCTGACAAGATGCAAATTTACCCAGATCTGTCTACAAAGAGGCTGCTCTCCTGCCTGGTCTTTTTTGTAGAGAGTCAAACAATGTTATTTTTACCCACTTCTAAAAATTGATTCTGAGGGTATCTTTTGACATGCCTGCTTGCCTTCCCCACTCCCAGATGTCACCAGCTCCCTGCCGGTGTTACAACATCCATCTTGGCTGGCACGCGGGACTGAATGGGAAGGAGGAGAACAGCTCCAGATGGAAAACAGCATTCCAAAGTGGGGAAGTCCCCTGTCTGTGCAGCGGATACCAAGCGTCACATACTGATTATCCACTTTTTACGCAGTGATTTACATGCTGATCGCCACAGTCCTGTAATTACATAAGCATACTCACTCTACATTTTAAACTAGACAGCTCGAGCATTTCTGGTGGAATAGCTGCAGTGGCCTGAAGCTGGGGAAATATAGAGGTGGTCAGCTTGAGGCAAGTTCTGCGATACAATAACTCTTATCTAAGCTGGCTAATTTTAAAAAGCGTCAGCATCCCCAAACTAGACGATACAATTGGTGTTGAAATAAACAAAACTAAGGACATCAGATGCTTCTTCCTTACATATGGACTTAAGAGGAGAATAGCTTCTCAGCCTTCTCAAGTATCATTTTACCTTTTTATAAGCTGCTCCTCATGCCCTAGTACATTTATACAACACTTTTGTTTGTGAGGAGAATGTTTCTGAATCCTCAGGAGACTCAGAACATCTCATCACTTTTACATCCAAATTTAATTTAATTGCATTTCTCAGGTTTTTTGAAGATGTTGGATTCTTTTCAGCAATCCTCTCACCTAATACAGCTAAATTTCCACTTGAATTTGACGTGAAAAATGCTTGAATAAGGAGTACCGTGAAGACTCAGTTCTCATCCTTCTATGTCATTAATAGTTATTAACTTGATTTCCAAAAGTGCTGAGCACCTAAAGCTCTTAGGAGAGATTAGCACAGGAAGTGCTGATACTAGATTCCTCCTCTGGAGAGTACACAATACCTCAAAGTCATTGAGAGGGGCTGGGTGTAAGAAAAGCCACTTCTACACTGCACTCCCCTTCCAAACTGCTCAGTGGCATGAGGAAGAGTGATATAAGGGCTGTCAGCAGACCAGGTGTGATTTCTTGCATATCGGGGAATCTTCCAAGGGGCTCTCCCTCAGGCAGGGTGACTCTGATATCACTGATGGTGCTGTGTGCTTCCATGCACACCGTTCGGAGCTCAGCAACTCCTCATCTGGTATTCTCGGTAGATCATAGCAGAGGATGATGCTTAGGGGTTAGGTTGCATCTGTTCCTTCAAAAATAGGAAATACAACCCCCTGATGTGACTGAAGAGAAATATTCTAGAATATTTGAAACTCTCAAAGTTTCATGGAGTTCTTGCATGTGTAGCATTTGCTATTGGTACATTCTTTGTTAAATATAAATTTTAAAACTGCTGTGTCTGGATGCCTAATAATGGCCATTGCTGCTTCTAGCCTGTAGCCTGCAAAAGATTCAGAACCCCTTTTCTGGAGGCTTTATGATATGGCAAGAGTCGTGATGCTGGTGGAATCCTGGCCCCAATGAAAAAAATTAACAACTCAGACTGGCTCCGTTTAGATCACCACATTCACCTTGAACTCAGCAGTGGCAGAAGTTCAGAGTATACAATGGACTAGCTAAAATAGGAAAATCAACCCATTTCGCTTTATTCAGCTTTCCAATTGTGCGCTCCATTTCCCTGCCTTTTTGTTGCTTGCTGTCATCGTTATATATTTTGCTAGTAATAAATGGGACCCATAAATAACTACACCCCAAATTAAGTTCATTTCCAAAATGATTTTAATGTCACTTTCTTCAGAAATGAAATTTCCAGAAGCTTGTTATAATGTAAAATATGTTCACGTAAATAAGTATAAACATATGTACGTATGCCTGTGCATCTATATGCATAGAAGTATATAACGACTCTAGATACGTTTTGTTTCTTAGAAAAGAATCTCACAATATATTCAAGATGCAGTAATGTATTACTTATTGCTTTAAAAAGCTTTGAGTTCTTGTAGAATATGGTTTAGTGGGTCAAACATCCCCTTTCCTCTCATTTATCAGCCTTTTGATCTTGTGTCAGTTCTAAATGTTGGCATGCTTAGGCCATAACAGTGTGCTGCGAGATCACAAAAAGGCATAGTTATATCTTTAAAAACTTATGGGCATCCTGGTGCTACATCCCAGCACAGCTTAGCAGATGTGGTATTGAGTTCCCCCAAGTCTTCACTACCCCTTTGTCTATTATTTTTTTTATAGTTTTGTTCTGCATTCCTTCCACTCAACCTCAAGTAGATGGAAGCCTGTTAGTTTATTACTTACATATGTCTGCACCCTTTTACCTCAGCAGGGAAAGACAAAATATTGAGGAGGACTGTAGGTTTGGGATGGTCAACTAATCCTTCCCCACCTTGAACTAATCGCCAGGCTGATGTGTTATTGTGCTGAGCTCTGTTCTTCAGTGCATTGCCAGTGGGGTTTCAATTTGTAGAAGCATAAACAGATACTAAAGTAAAAAGAATGGTGCAGTGATTTGTTAGCAGAGTTCAGATCAAATTATCACAGTGGTCCCCTGCTGACAGTCCTAACAATTACCTCCTTTTTCTTGGTCTTTCAAATGTTTTCTGTTTCACTTATGTCTTGGTAAATAGTGTGTTTCTCGCCGTGTTTTATTTATTTACCTATAAAAGGGAAAGAAATTGAACCTTCAGCTTTCATTCAAATGTCTGAATTTCTATATGTTTTGTCATAACATAGATGCGTTAATAAGTTTTTGGTTTCTTTTTAAAAAATAAGTATATCAGCAAGGTAACTAAAAAATGTTTTCAGCTTTCTAGTGCATACCTGCTTTTATAAAATTTTCAATCTCTTTTATAGCTTTGATCATGACAGTAGAGATGTTATTGGAATTTAAAAACTTTTGAGAAGAACAGCTACTAAATAGGAAATGAATACAATGTTGTATCGTTAAGCCGATATTAAGAGTTTAAAGCATTTTGAAATCAAAACTGGGTGTGTGTCAGTAGATATTATTCCCTTTTTGCAGAATATAGTCAGTTGATGTTCTGTACAAGATGTCTAGAATTAAGTTCAACATTTGTTTCCACTCTTTTTCTTCCTTTCCCTATTTTCAACTCCTGACTTTCACTCTTGCATAGTTATATTTGCCTGCTTCTTACGATTCTAGGGGGACTGATTTATCATCATTTGCTAACATATCTGTCTCAAAATCTGAGCTTTGATCAGCTTGTATTTTATAACTTACATCTGTTCTATGTTTAACCTTTTGTAATGCTGTTTCTCAAAAATATTATCTAGTATAACAAAAGAATCATGTTAGTCTAAGCATTCTGTTAAATATAAAGACAAAAAAAAAGAAAATCCTACATACCTATTTTGCTGTATTTTTGTTACTGTTTCATAGCCTCTTTTTCATTAAATCTATAAATCTATCATGCTAACCTTTTCCTGTGATTGCTGCTGAACTATAAACTCCACCTTCCTGTTCCTTCTCTACCCCTTCTTCCCCACAATTACAGCTTGTTGTGCTTCACAGGATTCTCACCGGCAGCATCACTGCTCTGGCCCATTTGCTGCTGCAGGATCCAGCTCCTGCTTCCAAAAAAATAAATGTGGTGATAGTACTCCCACAGTGGGCTGCAGGGGCCAGCAGAAAGCTGCTTAGTTTTGAATAAAACTAGACTAAAAATTCTGTCTGGGACTAACTCACTGACATTACTACTCCCACAAAGATGAGTCCTTGAAGGTGATAGATGGATATAGGTTCAGTAAAGCACTGAGACAGATCTGTACCTACTATTGCTACCTGATCTGTCTTTGAGAAGGAGTTTTCATTTCAAAGGACATACCTCCAGACTCCGTCTTGTGTCAGACCAAGTAACACTGGGACAGGAGTGAGATGCATGAACAAGACTAAGGCCTTTAGAAAGTTGTCATCTGCTTCCCGGGTTATAAATAAATGAACCCTGCCTAGCATGGATCAGCCTATTAACACCAATGAAATAATAAAGCATTTGTTTAGGTTTTTTTTTCCTCTTCCTATTTTTCCTTCTTCAGAGGTAAGGGGGAAAGCCCTACTCTGCTTCACTTCTGAGGGAAACACAGCCGTTGTGTAAGGGCCACCAGCAAGGTAACGCTGCCCTGTGGTCCTTGGGGCGATGCAGTGTTGATGCCAGAGGGCCCTGTCACTCGTTCTCTGCACTGATGTGACTGCACCAGTTGCCCAAGAAGAGCCTCAGCTGTCCTCCAGCATCTAAGAAGCTTCTGAAGTCCTTTTAGGTAAGTCCACAGCCACTGACAGTAAATGCACAAACTGCCTCATCCTGACTGTGGCATCTGGATGAATCTGGCCTGAGGACCTATGAGAGAAGAAAAACCCACAAAAGTCTAAGTAATTCCAACTCGCATGTCTTTCCAATGCAATAGATGCTTTTAATATAAATGGAAGTTTTAGTGGCATAGGGGCTGAATTCAGTCTTGGCATAAATGGATTCAGGAGGAGCTATCCTTGCTTGAAACAGAGCAAACTGGCTTCAGAAGTGGAGTTTTAATGCACTGAGAAGCTATAAATTCTGAGACAGCAAGGGCATTACAAAAGGCAGAGGATAACCAATACGGCATCACTTCCTTCAAAAAGATTATGAGCTATGGAAAAAGATTAGTTACTTTCGCTACAAAGAGCTTAGGAAACTCAAGGAGGTATGTTGAGTGTATTGAATGGATAGGTGACAGCAAATACACCTGTGTCGTGATTAATTAGAAACAACAAACCAAAGCATGGCCTTTCAGGTTGAAAGCATACAGTATGATCAATGTATCCGGAGTATGCTTGGATGAAAGGAGAAAAGTAGGATGACAGTCACTAACAGGAGCAGTTAATGAATGAAAGGTGGTGGTAGATCTAGAATGGAAGAGTAACATTTACTGCTCTTTGTCACTCGAGCCACTTCTCAAGAAAGGCATGCAGTACTGTCCCTCTTTGTAAGTAGGGAGAGCAAGTGGCAAACCCAGGAACTGCATTTACTTTTTCTGGATCCCTTCCAGTATTGTTAATGAAAGACTAAAGAGATGGCAGTTGACTATTCTCCTATACACAGATTTCCCTGGTAGTACCCTACATTGTAGATATTCATCCTATTTCATTTTTGTCCTGGGAACTTGAATGATTCTGTTCTGCATGACTTAATCTCAGAAACCATCCACTGTCACCAAAATGTTAAAATTTGTACAGGTAAATCCTTTTATGGAGTTCTTGTTTGCTTCTATGTTGTTCTTTCCAAGAAGATGGAAACATTGAGATAATTTATACCAGATAGAACAGAAACACACTATTTTCCATTCTCAACTTGACATTTAATGGTGTTGAACATTTGACTTTATCTCTAGGAAGTTGCCTGGGCTAATTCATTTCTCGGTTTTGATGTGCAGCAGCCATAGGCAGATGAGAACTGCATGTTCCTCTACAAGAACTGCAGTTGACTTGTGGTTTTCATGTTGATTTTTATTTTGGTAATATACCTGCATGTACAACTCCTTTGATGAAGGAAATAGAGAAGTACTGGCTAAAAGTTACAGAATGTATCTTTTTGTTCAAAGGAGTTCACAAAATGTTTATCTTTGAAAAATGCAGAAGCCTATTAAAGATAAAAAACATAAACAAGTGTAAGGTACTTCTTAAAGTCTTTGACAAAGATCACAGGTGTAGGAAGGTCAAAGTGATATCTTGTTCTTCTAAATATTTCAACAGATAGACAGACTTTTGATTGCATTATCTATTAAAAAAAATTGCTTTGAACCTTCCGCCAATGCAGACCACTTGTGCTTTCTCAAACCAACAAAGGTTCGGTCAGCAGATAAGAATTTCTGACCGTGGAAGGGCAGCTGCTTTCCTTTCATCTTTCTTCTGGTGTGTATATGAAATGTTTGCTTAGCCTGGCCCTGCTATCATGAGGACTTTTTTTTTTTTTCTTAATCCTCCCTCTAATTTGAATCCTACACCCAGTCTGCAAATAAGACATGAAGAAAATTTAGATTTCAGCAGCACAGGGTAATCCTGCTGGATGCTGAGTACTTCAGCCCCAGTTCAGCACAATACCTAGCCTTATCCGACTATACATATGCTTATCTGTAAGCCTAAACTTAAGCATATGATTAAATGCTCTGATTGATTAGGACTAATGATCCTCACTCAAGTACTAAGCCCTGCGAGAGAAGTTTGTTTTACAGGCAATTTTGCTGCTGTTTTTCTTCTATTGTTACTTCCCACCAGAGGAGGTAATTAAGGAAGTGTTTGTTTTAAGAGCACCAGAGCAATTTCTGTTGTGGTTTTTTTTTTTTTTTATCTGATTCTTGAAAAGTCACTTGTGACCAGTCTTGTGTTTATTAGTCTTTTATTACATATTTTTCTTCAAAAGCAAACATGATCTCTAGAAATTGTGCCAATGATAGCCAGGTATCTCTTTTCCTTCTCAAGAAGCCTAATCTATGTGCAGTGTTAATGAGAAAAATATTAAGACAAAATGCGTAAAATTGCTTTCTAGAAAGGTTCAATCTATATGTAAATGTAGACTTGACTACAAGAGAACTGACTAACAGTATCCGGAAGGAAAGATGGTATTCACGCAGACTGGATCATTATAAATGTATGCTTTCAGATGCTGCCTACTTTAACATTATATGGTTTCCTAATGAGAAAAATTTCTGTTTTGATTTACTTCCCCATTGCTGTCTTTCAGCCTGTCTCTCCCCCTGTTTTCATTTTAGCCAGCTAAGCCTGGTGGGGTGAGTAGTATCATGAAAACAGGAAGAAAGTTTGAGTTGGAGGTTGCTGATTTGTGTGTGACACCTGGAAAGGATGAGTGTAAGGCAGTAACGGGTTAACAAATGATTTATGAGATTTTGACTTCCATAGATGTTTAATAAGGCTCTCTTGTCCGCATGCCATATTGTTTGAAACAGCATGGAAATCAAAACTCAGAGTATGTTTGAACAGGGGAAAAGCTGTCTTTCCTGCGAAGCTGGCAAGTGTTGCCATCACAAATGAGCTTCCCCAGGCAGACTCTAGGCAGGAAACTATGAAGTTCTTCTGTCTGTGTCTTGCAATAAGACAGTGCACTGGCAGGTGCTTTAAGTGCTGATTTCTGAATACCCAGTTCAGCAGCATCAGACTAGGAGACAGTAATGAGGGGCAACAACTCCACCCGTTTTATCCATGAGGAGAGGGAATTCTTCTGGATGGATTTGTTATGAGCAAAGTGTCTCACAGTCCTGCCTGTGTCATCCTAACCACCACAGTAAAGCTTTTGCCGGACTTCACAAAGAAAGGAATGGAGAGAGTTTGAAGACGTGTGGACAAGGCAGCAACTAAACCTTACATTTTTCTCAGGCCTGAGGGGATCTATTTTCCCTAGCAGGCTTCCATTAAGTTTTCTTAGCATTAAACTGCAAGTATTTTAAGCTACTGCACTCTGGAAGAGGAGCCATGTGCTTTCATGATACTCAAAACTTTGATCCCAAGTTGCTGTAAAGCTCCAGTTCAGCAAAATGCTTGTGTGTGCTTGATTTTAAATACATGAATACTTACAGTGGCAGAACGGTCAAGAGCAGCACGAAGTCTACTTTGCTTCACAGCTAAGCCAGTATGTAACTTATGAGTATGGTGTATTTATCAGTCTAGTGCACCTATTTCTATACAACCCTGCCTTGGAAATGCATTCCCTAGAGTTAGTGGGATTTAAGCGCATACTTAATTTAGGAAGAGCATATATGCTTGATTTATATGCAGTTTATCTTCTGGTGGCCTAAATAACTTCTCACAACCTGATTCAAATTCTTAGGCTGTTTAAATGTTTTTCTCCCCCATGACTCAGAGTTGTTCTGAACCACTGTGTTGTTTCTTCCATAAAGCCATTATACTGTGCCTTTCAGATTTTCTTTTTTTTAACATCTGTGCATTTAATGAATAATGGCTGAGGTCATCTTTCCTCATCTTTTATTGATTGAGGACTTCTGTTCACCTTGTGTAGGACTATATGTTTTTGCTCTAATGCCTTGCATATTAAAGTCTATGTGTGGTTATTTTCCAGATTTGTGTAAATAATGAAGTGTGAGCTAGTTGTTTCAGTGCTGGTGAGTCTGACATGAGGATTACAACCTCTGTGCTAGATAGGCCTCTGGATACTTTTTGCAGGGGTAAATTTCAAATACTAGTCCTGATCTGGTACCAGTGGAATCAACAAGAGCTTGGCAATTTAGTTTAGGCTATGCAGAATCACAAACGACTGAAAACTATAAATTAGGAAACTCAGGTATTTTAGAATTAAGTCCCACAGAACAACAGTATTTCACTGGTGGTTGGTTGATTGGTTTTTTTGTGGGTGTGGGTTTTTTGGTTTTGTTTTTTTTTTTTTCTCTTCATGAACCTTTGGTACCATTAAGCTTTCTCTGTAAGGAGAACTTTCATTAACATTGAATTTTTCATAGGAGAATAAATGTTTCTTAGATTTATCTGTTGTCAAGGCTATCATTGATGACACAGCATGGCTACTATCTGACATGTAAAGGGAATCTGCTGTTTTAGTGTCAACAGCGACAGTAAGCGCTTGCAGCTGATTTCCTATATTACACAGGTCACAGAATTTGATGAGGGTCACAGGAGGACCCCATAATAGCTCTATGTAGACAGAAGCAAAATACCAAGGGGAAAAATTATCAAGAGTATTAGTCAACAGTGTGTTGAGATCACACTGTTTCGATCATTTTACTCATGGTTGTACCAGCAGGTTTGTAGTGCCAATGATGGCAAACCTCTAGGAAAAGGATTGGATGGGGTTTCTGCCTCTCAAGGGTTTGTAGCTCTCTCTCCGAGTCCTGTCCATGTGGTGGAATATGGTCCATATTAATCATGATGTGAAAATGTAAAATGCTGCCATTACTGCACCTAGACTTGTTGCATTTATTCACCAAACCATGTGTGCACTTCCCCAGGTGTTAGTGTTTGAAATAAGTTTAATTTCTGTGTTCACAAGACAGCATTTTGTTATTTTTGCAATATTTCAGTTGCTGAGATGCATTTTGGTTATGCTGATCAAAGAGTCATTAAGTACTGAAAGTCCATATTGGCTGTGATTCTATCTGACGTATCTTGCACTATGTCATGTCTAACCCTTTGTGATGATTAAACATTCATTTGCACTGACTGGGGTGCCTGACAGTCTTACATCATAAAGCATTTTATTCAGTGCAAATTAGGATTCAGTACGCTCCTCTGTGGGGGATTTTCCCACTAATGACATATGTAAATAGCACTCATTCATTCTAATATTAAGGGGAAAGGTACAGAAGCATGCAGATCTCCTAATGAATCTGTATTACACCTCAGATGAAAGGAAAACAATGTGTTTTTCAGATGTTAATTTTGTTATGTGCACAAACTGTGTTCCCCTCTACTCCCTCAAAGTTGAGATATACAGAATCGGATTTATAGACCCTTTACGCTCACAAAGACGGTTTGTCAGAGAGGTACCCATGCATGCGCGCTTTCTGTAACAATATGGAATCCCTTCCTTCCATGAAGAAAAGGAAGAAATACAGCCATATAATTCAAATGTGAACCCTAATAAATTGGGCCCTTGTGCATAGAACTTTTTTCCCTGCCTTCTATAGCAGCATGTCACAGTTTTAGCTAACAAAGCCTGATAGCTTCTGTCACTTTGTTATACTTGTGTTTTTATGGCAGAATGCCTGTATGTTATGTAGAAGATACTCTTCCTTAAGTTGATTGCCCTCGTCACCTACTTCGCCACAGTCTGCGTGTATTTAATAACACAAACTTGCTCGGTTTTAAGCGACCCACAGCAGCAGTAGTTGTCTTAACACTTTAGGAAGGAGGAGTTTTGTTAATTTTCTGTGGCCTTTCACTCCTGAAAGCCTTTCTTTGGTTTACTTTTTTCCCCGTGGCTTCAGCAGCGGAGGGGGCAGGTGCAGGGCCGAGCTGGGGCGCGCCCTCCTGCAGCGCGCGGGCCTGGCGGGCACTGG
>JMFS01071117.1:0-13364 GCA_000699545.1 Podiceps cristatus
ACCCCCAGGTCCTTTTCCATGGGGCAGCTTTTCTGACTCTTCCCCAAGCCTGTAGCATTGCATAGGGTTGTTGTGGCCCAAGTGCAGGACTCAGCAACTTGCCTTGTTACAATTGGCCTCGGCCCATCGACCCAGCCTGTCCAGGTCCCTCTGCAGAGCCTGCCTACCCTCAAGCAGATCGACACTGCTGCCCAACTTCGTGTCGTCTGCAAAATTACTGAGGGTGCACTCGGTCCCCTCATCCAGGTCACTGATAAAGATATTAAACAGAACTGGCCCCAACACTGAGCCCTGGGGGACCCCACTTGTGATTGGCCACCAACTGGATTTAACTCCCTTCACCACAACTCTCTGGGCTTGGCTATCCAGCCAGTTTTTTACCCAGCGAAGAGTACACCCATCCAAGCCATGAGCTGCCAGCTTCTCTAGGAAGATGCTGTGGGAGACAGTGTCAAAGGCTATTCTACACAGTTAACTTTTTCTTCCAAGTTCCTCATGTTAATACAATCTTTAATTGAGCAGGGATCACTGCCACTTCCTTAGTTATCCTTGGTTCATTATTTTTGGTGGTTACTATAACTACAAACTCTTCTGTACAATTCAGCCTATAAATAACTAGCTGTTGCATTGGACCTTTTAATTTTCTCTTTCAAAAATAAAATGTCTTATTTGATAGTTTGGGGAAATAGTTAAAAGTTGCTACATGTTTCATTAGTCTGGGAATATTTTTTGTGAACATTTGCATTCTACTTTCCAAACCCCTATGTCTCACAATAACAGTTGAATTATAATACTCTTTTGTTATTGATCCTATTTTTACTTTACTGTTTTTGGTTTTGTGTTTTGTTTCTTTTTCAATTTAAAATAAAATGCAGAAGTGGTATATAATGGTCATTGTTAATCCGCTAGAGGTATTTAACACCTCATGTCTTTTTCATGACAGCCAGCCAGAACAACTCAGGATGAGTAAAACCAATGATTATGACATTCAAAATCCATGTAAGTAAGGTTTTTATTAAATAGTTATAGAAATCTTTAATCTTCATATACAATGCCAATTATAACTTGCTTTATTTGGGCTCAAAGAAGAGATGGATTTTCACTAAACAAGTCGTGTTGGAACCACTTGTCTGGGGAAATAAAAGAGAAATAACTTGTAAACTTTCTTGGATTTGTTTGCTGTAATTGGAATATTTTAAAGTATTCTTTTCTGCAGATGTTTTAAGAAAGTTAGCTTGGGAATTCGGCTGCCAGATCACACAAAGCTGTGTTTGAGATGTATCATTCAAGACTTAGGCTGAAGCAGTACCTCTTCTCATCATTACTATGACTGTTCTTGTTTGAATATTGAAAATGTATCTTATATATCTATTGAGAATTGAAGGGAAGATATTAAATGTTTGTGGAAGTTAGTGGGCTGAGAATTGCAGAAATGAGAAAACCTCAATGTTTCAGTTGACTCCAGTGTTGTCTCAAATCCTTGAATGTTTTGAAAAAAGCGTATGTTTTAAAAGCACTGATAACACATGGCTTGATACCGTCAGGGTACCATTCATGTGCTTTTCATAAAGACCATCGTATAGGTATACAAAGAAATTGTTATGTTGCTTCATGGATTCTAATATGGTGATGTCTTTATGTACACTGCTAAAAACAATTAGATGACATACTTCCTGTGCATCTGGATGTTGTTGGCCATTTGATAATTATATTTGGGTGTTTTGAGAGGAACATTTCAGTTGGGAGCACAATCAGCCTTTAAATTTAGCTTGGGTGATAGTGTTCTCCTGAATCAGCAGGCAAGTGGAACTGGTGAAGTATTCTCTTTTTAGGAACTAGAGAAGGAAGAAATAGTACCCTCTTCTGTATTTACTATGGAATTCAACATTAAGGAAAGAGGAGTATCTACTATTCTTTATCCAGTAATCTACTTCAAGATGTACGTGAATAGAAAAGATGAAAGATACTGCTCTACAGCTGATTCATAGTAATTCCTGTACATTCACTGTGATTATAAACATGATTCTGTATTTTAGTCTGTGTCCTCTGTGGCCGGACGGATGACTGCCCTGAAAAGTATGGAGAAAAAAGGACCTATGTGGAATTCAATCTCACTGTTCATTATTACTGTCTAGTAAGTATGTGGTGTTGACCTTGGAGCTTGTCTGTTTTAACTGGAGGAAAAAAAAAAGGCAAATGCAACTAGTATTAAATAGTAATAACCCATCTAAACAATTGTTGTAGAAGTTTTGTTGTTGTAAAGCTTGAACTGACAGCTTTAAGTTGCAGCCTTGAAGGCTTTTACTTGTTGGGATTTATTTATTTCATCTGCTGCACCTGACAAGCCTTTATTCAAAGCTAAATTCTAATCATGATCCATTTAAATGAATGAATTAATTAATTCTCTCATCCTATCATAGCAATGAAGGTACATGTTAAGAGAAAGGAACAGATTGCACCTACATATTTGCTTCTATAAGAGAAGTTTAATTTTAAAACGTGTAATGTGAAAATTACACACCTTATGGAAAAAGTGGAGAAAGGTTGTCTTTTTTTTTTTTTTTTCCCTCATTAGTTCTCATTTGGCTGTGTGGCTGTGAGTTATTCCCTGACATTATGCAGGACATTAACACTTAGGACAGTTTAGTGATATATACCCTACTGATCATATATAGCTACAGTATCACTATTTAGTAAAAGCTTATAATTTCAATAAACCTATGGATATAAACTACAGTTTGGTATCTTGTGTTGTCATGCTTGACACTTTCTTAGATTCATGTTCTTAAAGGTATACTTAAACTACCCTTTAAACTCTCAAATTTTTGCAAGTCTAATGACTATTTAAAAAACAATTTGGGCTTTCTGTTTGTTTATTCTCAACCAGTTCTTTAAAGATTGTGTTGATTTGCAAATGGCTTAATAGATTGGACATTGAATCCAGACTAGACAGAGTGGGGTTTTTCTGAAGTTACATAAACATAGATTTATTTTTTTTTTTCCCCTTAAATTTTAAGCAGCTGGGAGAAAATTTAGCTCTGTTTGTGATAATTATGTCTGATACATAAGGCCATATGAAATGACAGGAAAAAGTCTTTTCCTGATGGAGCAGAACAGCTAGGAAAGGGCATGTTTGCAACACTAAGCCTTATGATTTATAAGATATTTTACTGTGATGAGCTTCCTTCAGTCATCTTTTAGGTTTTGGTCCCTGCTTCTTTTTAAAAACAAACCAACCCCCGTGATTTTACTTAAATATAGTGTATATTATAAAAGAAGAGAGTTTATCTATAAAGAGACCGGTGGTGCAGTTTTATTTTTCTTTGCCAAATGTCTAGCATTTGGAACAAATATATTCTTAATTAGTTTTGGTTCAACTAAAATATCGGTACAACTCTAGCTACAAAATGGTGTTGTGTTGAAATTATAGAATGAGAACTATACAATGAGACTTTAGAGATTATAGGAGACATCAAGTTGTGAAATTATTTAGTTACTTGAAGTTTGTGATCTAACTGCCTTACTAAGTAATGTTAATCTAAATTATCATCAGGCTCTTCTGACTTGTCTAGTTACTTGATTCTGTTTTTATTTAATTCTCCTCTAAAGCGAATTACTTTTCCTCTTAGGTTGCACTTCAGTACAGATACTTCCTAGTGTGTTTCATTATCTCCACAGCATAATTGTCATTCACATTAACTAAACTAATTTAATTTTACTTCCTCTGAAGCTTTATATGCTGAAAATAATTGTTTGACAATTATCTGAATTGTATGTATACTTCAAAATGAAGGTAAAATACATCATTTTGGCCTCTACAGTATTACATAATACTTTGATGTTATGAAATATTTATTTTCATGTTACTGGTTACTATTCCCTATTGTGTCATATATCAGATGAAAATATATGGCTGTTTTGTATCAGTTCTTTAATCATTAAAATGTTTGCACACAAGCTTTGTTAGATTAAACTTCTTTTGACAAATGCACTGTAGGTAATTTTAAATCTTTAGGTGACTCTTAAAATACGTAATTTGTTTTCATAGTTGATGTCAAGTGGCATTTGGCAGAGAGGGGAAGAAGGTGAAGGTGTAGATGGATTCTTAATCAAAGATATTAGAAAAGAAGTCAGTAGAGCTGCAAAACTGGTAAGAATTAAGTCTTTGATATTTACAAGGAGAAAAAGTAACTAAGTGCACTTAGTGTTGCCTGTGGGTTTTGTTTTGTTTTCTTTTCTTTCTCCAGTGGATGGTGTGCTGAGTCAATTCAAGCATCTGAATTGTACATTTAAGTAACGAGTACATTTGGCTTGTGGAAGCCACAAGGGCTAGTAAAACCTACGGAAGTTTGCTAATATTTTTGTTTCCTGGCTATCTTGCAGATAAATGAGTAAGAGCAAATTACAGATGCATAATACCTCATGACATTATGCTGAGCCTCAAGCTAACATATAATTTTATAGATGCAACTAAACTATAGGTACTGGTAAAATAACTTGTATTTTGGCTTATGTGTCACAAATCATCATGCATATAAAATAATACATAACGTCAAATAACTATATATCTTTTTGAAATAGAGCTAAAACACAATCTTGTCACAGTTACAGTCTATTGCTGATATTCTTTCTTACACACTTTATCACTTTTCTGTTGATTTAATTCCTATAACTTGGACTTCAGATGTTAACATCCTGTTATTTCTAAACCAAATTATTCCTAGAAATGTAATATCTGTAAGAAAAAGGGTGCTTCAATTGGATGCGTGGCTCCCAAATGCAAACGAAGTTACCATTTTCCTTGTGGGATACAAAAGGAATGTATTTTCCAGTTCATGGAAGACTTCAGGTAAGTTCTGGGGTTTGGTTGCTTTTTCATTTTCAATTCATTGTGTTTATTATAGGAAGTGATTTGTTTTTTCATGGGTTGTCATTGCATAAGCTGTTAATTATAAATGACATCTGGATTATCTAAGAAAAAATAACCAATTTGTGGAAAATATGAAGGCCAAGCAGCTATATTACATACCTAGTACCTATAAATTAAATTCTCAGCACTTCAAGATATAATTTAATGCTTCTACAATTAGTTAAATTGTTTATAAAATTGAGCATTAAATCCTAAACTGCAAAATGGTTGGGTTTGGTTTTTTGTTTGTCTACCTCCTGTGCCTTTGAAATGGCAATGGTTTGGCTGCATGTCTCTCTCAGTAGTCAGAACACACTGTATGCCATTCCATCATGTTTCATAGTACAAAACTTCTAGATCTGCTTTTTAAGAGATGAGACTGCAGGAGAAAGGGATTTAATATCAAAAGTCTAAAGTTTTATTTTCTTTTACTGTCATCTGTCCAGCTTCTTGGCTTTAGTCAAAATACTTTTGAGTGCATTTGATAACAGCTTTCTTCTGCCTATTGTAAGCTGAGTTCGTACAGTGAGTAGATGGAAGTCTGGCAGGCACTTTAACGTAAATAAATGACTCATTAAGTCAAGCACATGTGGAAAAGAATGCATTTTCAGAAAGGTTTCTTCTAGAGCTACATTTCTTGGCTGTCATATTTCTTTGAAAATGTGCTAAATTCTAAAATTTATCATGCTACCTAGACTCTGCAGAATCAATATGCAAACTCAACATTGCTCCTTTAACATCATGGTGACATTGAAATATAGGAAGAACTTGAGGTTTTGAGGACAGGAAACGTCATTTGGACCAGAACAAGTTCTGAGAGAAAGGGGATACTGATCTCTGTAATTTACATGACATCAGTTGGCAACGTGCTTCTCCTTACTATTGGTCTATTGAGTTGCTCTGTTAGATATGTAATTTGTTTGTATGTGTGTTGTGGTTTAACCCAGATAGGCAGCAGAGCACCACGCCGCTCGCTTACTACCCCCAGCGGGATGGGGAGAGAATCGGAAGGGTGAAATTGAGAACACTCGTAGGTTGAGATAAAGACAGTTTAATAGGTAAAGCAAAAGTCATGCACACAAGCAAAGCAAACCAAGGAATTCATTCACAGCTTCCCATGGGCAGGCAGATGTTCAGCCATCTCCAGGAAAGCAGGGCTCCATCATGTGTAACAGTTACTTGGGAGGACAAAATGCCATCACTCCACAAACATCTCCCCTTGCTTCTCCTTTCCCCCAGTTTTATTGCTGAGCTTGATGTCATGGTATCCCTTTGGTCAGTTGGGGTCAGCTGTCCCGGCTGTGTCCCCTGCCACCTTCCTGTGCCCTCCCAGCCTCCTCACTGGTGGGTGAGAGGCAGAAAAGGCCTTGGCTCCGTGTAAGCACTGCTTGGCAATAATGAAAACATCCCTGTGTTATCAACACTCTTTTTCACAAATCCAAAACATAGCCCCATACTAGTTACTGTGAAGAAAGCTAACTCTCCGTGCCTTTTTAGCTTGTTGCACAGCATTTATTCATGAAAAACAGATATAATAGGAAATTCATTTTGCTATCTTCAAATTTTATGAGGAATGTTCTTAATGTTGTTTTGATAAGGGAAACTTAAATTATTTTTTTAGATCTTACTGTTGGGAACATAAACCAGTCCAAAAGTTTCCGGATAAAGAATGCAGGGGAACTTCACAGTGTACAATATGCCTGGATTTGGTTGAACAACTTCCAATGTACACTGTATTGAAAAGTCCTTGCTGTAAAAATGCTTGGTTTCATCGAGAATGCTTGCAGGTAACACAAGTTCTCCCTTTTCTTTTTGCATCCATGGAGATCGCATTTCTGTTGTTTAAAAATAATGCAGCAGTTGCTTAAAATTGTGTAAAATTGCTTAGGGTTAATGTAGGTGGTAAGTGTGGGAATACACTAGGTTTGAAGGACAATGCTAAAATTATGTTTTGGAGACTAGTGTCTTAGAAGAAGGTGTTTGTTTAATTTTACCACTATTCATTCCTGTGCCACACCCTCTTCACCCCACATGTTTCTGCTTGTGTGATACACTTCATGCCTTTAATTATTTTCAGGAACTGAGGTCCAGCTTAGGTAGTTGCCTCCTTGCAAGTCATTATCTGCAAAATCTAAATGCTAAAAATGTCATTTATCCATCATCCATTCTCTTTGCCTACATCCAGGGTTGGAAAAAGTTATAAGGTTCTTTTTGTAAACTCATTCTAGATCTGGAGAGGTTGACTGAAAAGGATTGTGCTTTTGTTTATGAACCTGGTTCTAGCATGTGAACTCTTGTCCTTTAAATGAAGAAAAAATGCTTACCATTTTCTTCAATGTCAAGTGACATCATGATTGATGTCAGCTTTAACATCCATGTCAGGACAGCATCCACAAATTAATATAATGGTTATAGATATTAAGACATTATTTACTGGCATCCTAAGGATGATAGTAATTCTATAATTGGTTTGTTTTTTGTTGTGTTTTTTTTTTTCTTGACACAGTACCAAGCTTTGAGTGCTGGGATATTTTTCTTTAGGTGTACAGTATGTAATAACAAGGACAAATTTCAGAAAGAAATGTTGAGAATGGGCATACACATTCCAGAAAAGTAAGTAACTTTGTAAATAATCACTGTTCTATAAAAACTTTGATAGGGTGTAAAAGCCATTTTTAATTTATTCTATAGAACTGCATCTATTAATATGTGAAACCTCAGTTCTACCTTCAATGGTAGAATTGTTTGGTTTGGTAAGGAGTACCCTGTTTTCCTTTTAGTTATGCATAAAAATTATCAAAGGCTAATTTAGTTATCTCAAACATAAAGCAGGAAGCTCTGAGAAGTCATTTTTAAAGCCATGATTCAACCAGGGACCGATTTAAAAGATAAAAACACTTTGTAAATACAATAACTTCACATTAACATAGAGGTTGCTGAGAAGTGTGGTTTTTGTGCCCAAGTTTAAGTTATATGAATTTCTGTCCAGACAGTATTAATCAACTGATTACTCAACCATGCAGCTTCCACTTTCTCCCAAGGGATTGCTAAGGATATGTTTAGTATAACAACTGCTTCTAAAATTCCGAGCTGTTTTTTATAGTTTCTACCATTTGATGTGTCTCAAAATAAGACAAAGTGATCAGCAGTACTTCTTTGTTAGAAGTACTATTCTTTAATAACCGTTTATTCCCTCTGGAGGCAGAAGCTCAAGATTTTGGAGAGGAAAAAAGACTCAAAATACTTGATGAACTTTGCTGGAACTGGCCTAGAACTTTGAGTTACTTTTCATGAGACTGTTTTCAGTGGTAACTTGAGTAGACTGCCAAAACAAATATCCGTGACTGCTGTGAGAGAGAAAGCAGAATAATATGAAGAGTAAACGTGCATTGAGGTCATGTGAAATTTACTGTACAGAAGAAAACGTCTCTCTGTATTTTATAGTGCTATTTATGTTCCTTGACTTTTCTTTCCCCTCTCAGCTGTCTAGCTGTTGCCTAGAACATTACATGATTGAAATACTTCCATGTGGTTATTACATACATCTTTTCCAAAGACAGGCAAACCCGTTTAAACAATCGGAAATACAGTGGTAATAGCAGATCTTCTGCCTTGTTTATAGGGATGCATCTTGGGAACTTGAAGAGAATGCATATCAAGACCTACTGCAATGTTATCAACACTGTGACATTAAAAGATGTCTCTGCAAGAAAGGAAGAGACTATAATGAACCTGATAGGTATGACACTTGCAGGAAGGTTATAAAAGCCAAGAACACTAAGCCAATCTACTATCAGTTATCTTGTCCTTGTTCTCATCTGATACAGAGCTGAAGCAGAATTTCTACATCCACATAACATGTAGAATAGCTTGTGCCTAAACTAATGTTTTGTCTTTCATTCAAAGCTTAATTCAACAATTTAATAATTGTTAGAATACTTAATACCTTTATAAGAAATTCATTAATGTACTAGACTTAGCTGAAAAATAACTAGCTGTGTGAAATCAATCTAGCTGCAATCTATCCCTCTGCATGCAAATGGCAGCTAGAATATTGCTGATGGCTTAATGAGAGACTTGAGTGAACATGTAAAAGGCTTTATTCTGCTCAACCTGTTGCTTAACTTTTAACAAGTTCATTTTCTATGTTCTTGTTTTATTTGTGAGCTTCTGAAATGTGTATCTTCAGTTGGCATGAGTATACTCAAAGCTGTCAGTGCTGCCTCTACTTTTAAGACTTGTTTCTGTAGTACTGTGGTAGGTTACTCTCTGTAGACATCAACTTTGCTTTATACAGATCTGACTAAATGCTGCTTGGTTCACTCATGTTATATGTGAAACTCAGGATTTACTTTGCCTTTAAGAATTGTACCTTAGGCTTCCGATGTTTGAACTAATATCAGTCACATTGTTCCATTGTATGTTTAAGCAAAATTGAAGAAATCTAGACACAAAAACCTAACAGATACTTAAGGCTTTCATTAATGACAGTGTTTATTCAGAATGTGTAAGAATAACCAGATATGCTGCTTTAAAAAATTTACCGTTTGGAAAAGCTGAATGATGGATACCTATAAAATACAGAGGATGTTGCTGGCTAGCAACATGAAGAGAAAATATTGGCTGGAAGCTATTGAGTTCAAGGCAGGGGAGCACACTAACTCATAGCCTCTTTCAATACAAGGCGCTGGAACATGCATAGTTTTCTTTTTTTTTTTTTTTTTTTTTTCTCCTTGTTGCAGCCAGGAATTGTGAGTGTATCTTGTCTGAAGTTGCCCTTGATTATATACAATCCTACCAGCTTGATAAAATAATGCTATGTTAGTTTAGTGTATGGATTACACTTACTGTTGAATATTCTTTGGTTTAACTTGCCTCATTTTTCTGTCAAATTCTAAATACATACATTTTTAATTTTAGTAAATGGGAAATAAAGCGTTGTCAGTGTTGTGGTTCCCGTGGAACTCATTTGGCCTGTTCATCTATGAAGTCATGGGAGCAAAACTGGGAATGCATGGAATGCAGAAGTATCTTTGCAAAATCAGGTGAAGTTATGGATGTGAGAGCGAATTCTTAAAATGATAAATTTTAATGCTATGTTTTTTAGAGCTAGAAAATCCACTAAATTAATATAATTTAATCATACAGGGAACTATAGCAAAAAGAAAAAGCACTCTCTGGCTACCTCTGAAAATACGGATGGGACAACTTGTTTGCTGGAGGAGCCATCTCCAAAGTGTCCTCGGCAGTCACCTGGATCTCAACGCAATTTTCTTCTCCAGTGTGTAATTTTCTGTTTTTAAGCAGAAACTTAATTATAACTTAAAGTAGTATTTAAACATGAGGAGATAATGGCTTATACCATAGGAGAAACTGCTTAGCTAAACTGCAAATTGAATAAAATTGGAGTAAAGCTTAGTGATTGAAGTTTTCTGAGTAAGCTGTGAACTCTAAATTTGCTGTAGTTATTTGCATTCAGTGGCATGTAATTCCATTTTTAATTTGATAAAATTAGATCCTTGTAAAAGGAATCTTAACACTTTAGAGGTAACTTCAGATGTACAAATGGCAAAGCTTAAAGCTAAGGTAACTTATCAGTATTTTTTCTATGTTAATAGTGTGCTAGAAATCTAGCTTACAGAAATGTTTATATAAACAATGTTTTCCTCTGCTGTAATAAAAACTTTTCAAATTTGTAGAAACTAATATTTTTAGTTATGATATCAGTCAGGACTTCCATCTCCTGTATGGGAGGCAACTAAAAATGGATCCTAAAACCACCACATAATAAAATACTGAATCATTATTTTTAAAGTTGTAGTTCAGGCACTTTAGAACTTCATATAAATGAACATACAAATGAGATTCAGTACTGAAATAAGGGGAAATTATATTGCTACCTTCACATAAGAAGTGTTTATGCATTCTTGAATTGTATCTCTTCTTAAAATAATATTTTGGCTTCTAGATCACCAAAGATGATGTGCCAGAACAACTTGTCACCCCGTTCACACCTAGAACTTCCAGCATCCAACAGAATGACGATGTCCTTATCTCCACTTATGTCAAACAGGAACTGGTCCCAGAGGAAAAAGTACTTTCTTCTGTTTTTCTTAAGTTGAAGAGTAGTATAGGACATGGCTTTATAACATAAGTCCTACAGAACATGGCGGGGGGGGGTGTGCGTGCATATATATAGTGGCTATATCTATTTGTGTGTGAATACGTATAGTCTCTGGAAAAATGGAATGAGTACACTGAAGAGCTGAAGTCAACTTGGTAAAGGCATCTGCTGTTTCTAAGTGCTAGAAGGAGGTGAGGAGAACAGAATGATACATATTGAAAACATTTAGTGATGGGATCAAAACCCAGAGACAGATATTTGTCCTTGTTGAAGCATGGCTAGCCATTCTTTAGAAAAGTGGGAATAAAAAGAATCCTAATTTCTTTCTTCAAATTAGTCATGTCCTGTATTTTCAATGTTTTTGTATTTGTGCCATAGGAATAGTTTGTGATCATGCTAAAATCGGTGGTAAAATAACATGTTTTAATATAGAATATTCAGTTTAAGGATACAAGATTTTGTCTTGTGAGTACTTAATTTATGAATTCTAACTGTAATATGTGCTAAAAATTCTGATGAGGCAGTTAGTTACTTCTAGTTGGTAGGGTATTTGAAACAGTTGGCAATTGCAAGTTAGAAAACAAAGAAGGGGTCTTATTTAGACTGGTGTCTTTTTTTTTTAAATGAGAACTGCAACACTTCTCCCTACTCAAATGTATTTTTGATTATAGTGACAAAGATTAATGAGTGAATAGTTGACAATGTATTCTAATTTGGTTGCAAAACATCTCTTTAACACTAACATGGTAAGGTCTTCAATTTCTCACTTGTTTCACATTGTTCAAATGTAGAATGATGGTGTGAGAATTGTTTGGCACTATGTTGGTGCAATTTAATTAAGAAAATTACTATTCATTTTATGCCAAGGTAATTATTTCTACCTCCTTTTTTCTAGTTCTTAAAGTTACTTGAAAAATTGTCACTACAGAGTTAAAATTTGAAGAATCTACACCAAGTATTTTACCAATACATTTAGGTATTGTCTAAATTATACCCAAGTGTTTAAAGATTTGTTTTGCTTAATAGATTTCAGGATGTTTCCTGTATAACCGTTGCTAATTAGGAATCATAGATTTCATCTGAAAATACATGCTATTTTCTTGTAGGCATTTAAGAAAGCAAAGAACAGAAGTTTCCAATATACTAAAGGAGTTAAAACTACAAGTTAATACAAAAACTACAACGCTTAACATCAATTCAGAGAATATCTGGAATAGCGCTTTAAAAGGATTTAGACAGCGCAACTTCAGTCCTACAAATACCATTGAAATAAAGTTCACAAACTGCAAAACCAGATCAAAGATAGATACTTCTGCTGCATCAAAACACCGTTTCTTTGAATTATTAATGCTTCACCTTCAGAATTCATCATTGTTTGAGGGCTCTTCTGCAAAGAACTTGTCCCTTGATTTTCAAGGTAATTAAATGCTTTGATCAAAAATACATTAAGAACTATGTCACTTGAAAGGCTTTCAGATCTTCAGCCAGTATGGTTATTAGTTTACAATTATAGTACTGATGGATAGAAAATGGGGTTTCTTGAATTTTTTTTGCTTTTCAATGCTAAAGAGGAGTGGGGTTTGGGTTTGTGTTTGTAATAACAAAAAAAAGTTGGAAAAGTTGATGACAACAAAGGAAAAAATACAGTGTACAGTTAGACTTGGAACTTTTTAATTAATATATTTTCTACAAGTGAATTTCTCCTTGATTCACTTTCTCTGTTATTTATTTTCCCTTCCTCAGATTGCTAGAACATTGTCCCTGTTAGCATGCTCCCTAAAGGCCCAAAGTTAGATACTTTGAGTTCTTATGCTTCAGAATTAAACGTGCATTGGGTACAAAGTGGAAGAGGAAATTACATCTCCTCCCAAACCTTGATAGTGGCTGAAGAGCTGGAGTAAAACAATATAGTACTGCTATATAAAAAATACCAGTCTTATTGTTTCAACCAGCAGGGGATAGCAAACCTCAATTGTTGCATCTCCTAAAGTAAGCAGGAATTGCACTATAAGATTTTCTATAAAATATTGAGGATCACAAGTTATTTTTGTGCCTATATAGTAAATACATATTTTTCATTTTCAGCTTTGAAGGAGAATCTGTATTTTGAAGCTGGTAAAATGATTGCAGTTTCTCTTGTTCATGGTGGACAATCTCCTGGTTTCTTTTCCAAAACACTGTTCAATTGTCTTGTCTATGGTCCAGAGAATGTGAAGCCAGCTTTGGAAGATGTTGCTGATGTTGATGTAGCACAAACAATTAAAATGGTAAACAAAACTAAACTTATTGGCAAATTCTTGTTCAAGACTATATTTGGAGAGAATGGGCTTA
>KL272609.1:0-18291 GCA_000699545.1 Podiceps cristatus
GAGAGCAATCACTGACCCTCACTCATACCGGACGTGCCATCTATGGTATGGAAAACTGTCTTTGGCCAGTTTAGATCAACTCTTCTGGCTGTGCCCCTTCTGGATTTTTGCACCTGCCCATCAGCAAAGCTGGGAAACTGCAAGATGTCCTTGATTGTTCAGCAGCAATGAACAACAGCAGTGTGCTATCACCATGCTTCACAGACTAAATCCAAAACACAGGAGCTGCTGAAGGCAAAACTAGCTCCGTCCTGGCTGAAACCGGGACAATGAGGGTAGATTTAGATTCAATATAAGGAAGTCAGTATTTCCTGTGAGGGTGGTGAGGCACTGGCACAGGTTGCCCAGAGAAGCTGTGGATGACCCATTCCTGGAAGTCTTCAAGACCAGGCTGGATGGGGTTTGAGCAACCTGGTCTAGTAGAAGATGTCCCTGCCCATGGCAGGGGTGTGGGAATAGATGAAGGTGTCCCTGCCCATGGCAGGGTGGTTGGAATTAGATGATAAAGATCCCTTCCAACCAAAACCATTCTATGGTTCTGTGAATCCAAACGTGGTGGATTTTTCCAAGTCAGCCATAGGAGTCTGTTCAAAGGAGTATTTGCCCTTACTCATTTTGAACTGCTGGCACACATAATGACCTTCATGATGTATTGATATTTGCAGAGAGTAGAGCCCTTTCTAATTTCCACTCCCAGTCATTTTCCACAGGAGTTTGGAGGGGGTGGAGAAAAAAATCATACGCAAAAGTATCTGGTAGTTGATTATATTGTGAGACTGTCCTCTGTCTGTCAGGGAGCAAGTAAACATAGGAAGTGGAGGTCAAGGGAGACTCCTGCTTGCCCGTAAAATTCATGGGAGCTGATGTGGGAATCTGAGCAAATAGTGAGCTTTTTGCCTCTCTGGGTGCCTCAAGGAAAAAAGAAATCTTGTTATTCATCTGGTAAGGTTAATATGCCTAATTCACACTCAGTTCATGGTCATTTAGATCAGAACATCCAATAGTTTGGGCAGATACTTATCCTCAGAAGCCTGAGTTGCCAACTTACGTTCCAGCTGAGTACCCTCTTGAGTATTCAGAAGAAAGGTTTGCAGGTTCAAGCCTTACAAATATCAGTCCATGACTGTCTTCATGCTTCTATAAATTGACACGTATTCTGCCAACTCTCTGTAAAGCTGCCTCATATGTTAGCCAACAGCACAAACAATAGCAGAGCTCGTTTCTTTTAGCTTGCGATAATGAAAACAAGCTAACGCATTTGAGCATCCCTTCTGGTCAGGAGCACATGTAGGCACAACCCTCTTCTCACATCGCAAGCCTATTTCTCCAGAAGATAGTACTTGTAGTCAGCTCAAGTCTGAACCTAAATGGATCAGCTCTGCAGGGGGAGAAACAAGCTAATAACCCACCAGTGACAGGAGGAGTAAGATGCTGAGCCCTTCCAATAAATTCTCCCCACCTAGTAGGAACAGACTGTTATCTGTCCGCATAAGTTATCCCCACAATCCGTAAAATAAGGAGATTCTACCTGTCCAGCCTTCCCTCCCTGAATATATTGTAACAGTAGGACATAACTCAGCTTCTGGAGATTAAAACTGTAATTCAAATGCCCAAGTACTTTATAGATGAATTAAACCTGTGTTTGAATTTTGTCTATTAAGCATTTTAGCTGAAAGGCAATGAGAAAGTTGCATCATTTATTATTTAATGTTTTCAATAGACCTCACTATCATACTCAAAAGCAAATAGTTTGCATGAGATGCATGTGTAGACAGAAGCTATAAAAAGGCTATGCCAAATGGTTTTAAGGTGATGCAGATGCAATAAGAAGATTGCTTTATAAATATTTTTTCTTTGCGGTAGTTCATTTAAAAACTTAAGAATACTTTATTCATTATCACAAATGCATACAGGACAATTTCAGGTTTTTTAATGGCTGTGGAGAGTCAGGCTTCCAAATTTTGGTCCTACTCTTTCCTTACCTCTCCTCACAATATGACATTCACCTTTTCCTAAGTAAAGGAAATAGCCTTCACAGAAGATGAACCAAAACAACACACTCCTTTATGTTTTCCTTTGGAACATCATCATTGCAAGTTACCTGTCCTACCAGTTCTCATTTTCTATTAGTTAGGATGCTTACTAGCACCACAGTGGGTTCTACCAGGGGCTGTGCAATATAATCAAACCTTCTCAATTTTTCTTTTCAGATGGTGTTTAAAAAAATACTAAAATCACAGGAGCTAGCTACTGTCACTACCCAAAACATGAATAGCCATTTCAACCATTAAAAATCAGGTATCAAACACCAGTGTTACAACCCAGTAGCATTTCCATCTACTTTTTGCAGTGGTATAGGCATCGTTCCCTGCTCAAGATGCGATTACAGTCTTTCATACTGCCCAAGCCCTTTAAGGAGATGTTAGAACCATTCAGCTCAACACATCGGGCAAATAGAAAATCAAGCACATATTTGTCTTCACAATGCCATGCAACAATAAAAGCATTTTTTGTGTGTGTTATTATTTGACCCAGACATTCTTAACTACAAAACAGTCTGATCTGTAACCCAAGCCCCTGAGAACGTGTCCTGTTTCAGGGACAAAAGGCAGAAGCTGATATCACAGCTGAATTATCAGGCTGCCTCCACATTTCCTCTGTCATCAGACATAACTTTACACATCAGATGTTGCCAGCAAGCGTATAGGAGGCCAACTTGCACGATATCTAGAGACAACAGCAATGACACGACAGCTGTTTGAGAGAGAAAGGAAACCAACAATCCTAATCTCGAGGGCCCAGTTCTGTATAGGGGCATTAAATGACTGGGAAGCAGCAGGGAAGCAGATACAAAATTCTGTAGACTCAAGTTCAATTGAGGGACCCTGTGGGATACCAGTGGTTTGCAACAGAAGCGATCATCAGATGGGATGGGGAAAATGCAGATAATTGATTGAAGCAACATTTATTCCCAGATAACCCTCCAATTCTCAACTAATACTTAAAGGACATGTCAAAGGAGCAATAGAGCTACCAATAATGGTTATATCATCTCATAAGATCTTTGGACACTTTTCAGACTGCAGGATTGCTCATCCACTGCCGAATTACAGATGGCTACAACAGCCATTTTGCAGCTCTGTACAATAGCTATTATGAAGGAAATGAAGAATAAACTTCTTCTATTGATCCAGCAATGGGAATCTTCAATAGACAGAATGTAATTGCCTGAGCTAAAGCAGAGGAAGGCTGCAAAATGGCAGTAACTATGAGAACTAACAAAGCACAAAGTTAGTGAAGTTAGCCTTGTTAGTCAGGAAATCTCTGTGAAACGGACACAGTGGAAATATCAACAGCAACATCAGGAAGCAAGGAAGAAGGGAACCTCAGGTCTGTCCAACTACCCCACCTTGCTTTCCCCACAAATATAGTATCCTTTCCAGCCAAAACTGCCACTCTCTACAGTCTTGTCACAGGAGTAAACAGTGACTGTATATGCAAATATAATTAACCTGGTCTGAAAAAACAGTGAAAAAGGAAGATAAGGAAGGAAACTTTCCAAAACAGTATCCCTCCCATTGCCTGTGAGGAATTACACTACTTACGGCCTTTTTGGGTGACAGTCCTCCCTCATTCTCTGGCTCTAACAGAAGCTCTGGCTTTGCTCGCAGAACAGTAATGCATCCCGGGAACACTCAGGACTGGTGTTGCACAGTGTCTTGTTCCAAAACAAAGGATCCAAAAGCAGCTCCTAGAGACTCTCACTCCACAGCTTGAAGCACAACACACCGCTCCCCACCCCCCCCCCCCCCAAAAAAAAAAAAAAAAAAAAAAAAAAAAAAAAAAAAAACACCATTTTTTTTGCTATTTGTTGCTCAGATTCTGCAATATACCTTTGTCACCTCTAGTTATCGGCTCCTGAAGAGGACAGTTGCTTTCTTCTGGAACAAGGTTTTCATTTTTTCCCACAAAATATGGCTGTTTCAGAACACTAAGGAAAAAGGGATCAGCAGATCTCACCATTCACAAAAACATCATTTTCTGAATTTGCATGTCACCTGTTCAAAACTACTCTTTTCTTTATCAAAGACTGCCTGATACATACAGCAGAAGAAAGGAGCAAGGGTGGATCTAAACTTTACCTACAAAAGTAGTGAGCTCAGGACTCAACTCCCTTCTCCCTTCTTCCTGTCCTCAATGATGTCTTCCTACCCTGTCAGAAAAATACCATTAGGATTGCTTTTCCAGCAATGTTTTGAATTTTCATATTAATTCAGAATTTAAGATTTGAAGAGACTTGAAGGAGTTGATTGGTTTTGTTTTCATTTACTTTTAAGATTATCCCAAACATCTTCAGCTTCATACAGTAAAGAAGGTACCTTTTCACCCAACAGTCGTATCTGTAGGAGAAACAAAGACCACATGTCCAGAACCAGGACACCACACAATACCAGCTGCTGGGATTAAGACCACACTTTGATTTGAGCCTTAGGCATCTGAAGGCAGCTTATTCATTTGAATTGCAAAATCTTGAGAAGTGTGAAGAGAAATATAGTCATTACAAATTACAAAACATGAGGCATAAAAGGCCTAAAAATCACTCCTTGGCAGCATACAACAGTTTACACACCATTCAGGGATGGACAGTAGTATGAACAGGAAGGTGCAGACCATCTTCCACTGGTATGGAGGAGAGGAGGATGTTAGTCACTGGAGTCCTTTACAGCTTCTATAATTTATCTAACAAAATCCATCAATCTTCAAAAAAAAAAAAAAAAAAAAAAACATATAGAAAAGTCCATTTTGAAGAGACTTGTTGGACTGCCTGCTGTAATGAACATTAGTGCTTGCAAGTTAGCATTTTCTATGGCTTGCAGCAAGTTAGATCAGCAGAGTCAATCTGAAAAAAAAAATGCAGCTTTCATCTCCTGTTTGTCAGGAAACTGGCTGTGTCTCAGGTACATATAATCCATATTTTATAGACTATGTAATATTCTGAAAACATTCCACTAAATGTTAGTTGTCATGCTGTGGCGTGATGCATTTAAACAACCTGATGACTTCATTGATTTAAATGGTCTTTGGATAAGACCCAGGCTTGCATCCTTGTCTAGTCTCATATTTGCCAAAACCCAATTTAAAAACCATTAAGTCCTGTGAGAAAGGGATTATCATTAAGAGATTATTTTAATTCCGTATCACTTAAGTTTAAAGTAAAACCTAACAACAGCAATCAGTGTTTAAAAGAATGTCTGTACTGCTTTGAAGATAGAAATTGTTCTTTAGTATTTATACTGAAAAGGAGAGATGATTTTGAGTAAACAGTATCTCTTTTTAGGGGAGGGAGAAGGAATAAAGCAAGATATTATGTGTCAGTTTGTAAATAAATAGCTTTTGTGCTACTTGAAAAGGCTCAGACAGCTAATAAGATTGGCATCTGAACCAGAAGATTTCAAGTGTTTTGGTGCTATTAGGTTCTAATCTATTTTTCCGAACACTTTCATAAAAACAGTCATCTTCGTCAGACAAATAAAGTGGTAAAAATCAGGTCTCGGCAGGACAGCTTTTCAAGAGCTTGCCAAATTACAGAAAAGGACACACAATTAATTATGGCTTTAATTTAATTAACTTGGGTAAGCTACAAACTAGCTGTTCTGCTTTCATTTTTTCCTCATAATTATTCTTGGAGTTACCATGCTTCAGTGATCAGAGGCGGATGAATCTCACAGGTGAACAGTTCTCTCATGCAACAGTCAAAGTTGTAAATGTGTTGATTCATTTCCACCCTAGAGAGTGGAGGTGGCTGGAAGCTCAGAAGAGTAGAGGCAAACCAGCCTGACTTATATCACCAGTGTGAAGCTGCAGCACCTAAAGCAAATATTATTCCAGCACAAATTAATAAGGGTTTAATTTGTAAGATAGTAAATAGGTTTTTCAAGAAAGCCAGAGACTGCTGCCCTAATGAAGCAAACGTCCTTGCTTCAGTGCTTTGCCTTCAACACTTGAGAGCAAGACCAAGCCACAAGCAGTTCTACTGTGAACCCGTTATCTTTGTGTGGCCTCTAATGGAGTGCCCAATCTGTCATCAGCCCCAGTTTGACTTACTGTTGTCAAGAGTTGTTGTGAAGTTATCTTCTCTGAGGCCCTTCTTTTGGCTTTGCTATGTGGCAAGGACAACGAATGCAGAGCTGCCTCCCTGTCCAGGTCAGGGGTGGGTGGGTGTGAGGTTGAGACAGAGCAAGGATGACTCGTGACGTAACGTGCCCACATTGTGGAGCAGTGGAAATACCCCACTGCTGCTCATACCCCGAGTTGTTCTCCAGCGGCACTACTAAGTTAAAAAACACACAAAAGCTCACACAAAAGATTCCATAGCCTGACCAACATGGGAAGTAACCTCTTACACCAGCTCACCTAAAATATCTATGCACAGCCTACACTGCTGGTTTCTTATATTACCAACTTTTTGTTTCAGATCCTCCAGGTCTCAACGGCATGATGCCATGAGACAGTTTGTACAAACAGATTACCTGTCTCCAGATAATCTGTCCAGTTCTTCTCAAGTTTTACTGTATTTCAGGAGTGCAGTAGAAAAGGTCAGCTAAAGAGGAGGAATAATCAAAGAATCCTTTAGGTTAGAAAGGACCCTTTAAGATCATCGAGTCCAACCGTTAACCTATCACTGCCAAGTCCACCACTAAACCATGACCCTAAGCACCCCATCTACCCACCTTTTGAACACCTCCAGGGATGGTGACTCTGTCACTTCCCTGGGCAGCCTGTTCCAGGGCCTGACAACCCTTTTGGTGAAGAAATGTTTCCTAATATCCAATCTAAACCTCCCCTGGTGCAACTTGAGGCCATTTCCTTGTTACTTGCTAGAAGAATAGACTGACACCCACCTCTCTACAACCTCCTTTCAGGAGACTGATAAGGTCTCCCCTCAGCCTCCTTTTCTCCAGACTAACAACCCCAGTTCCCTCAGCCATTCCTCATAGGACTTGTGCTCTAGACCTTTCATCAGCTTTCTTGCCCTTCTTTAGACACACTCCAGCACCTCAAGGTCTTTCTTGTAGTGATGGGGCCCAAAACTGAACACGGTATTTGAGGTGCGGCCTCACCAGTGCTGAGTACAAGGGGAAAATCACTTCCCTACTCCTGCTGGCCACACTATTGCTGATACAAGAGTAGCATCAACAAGATGGTGCCTCTTTGTCAGAGTCTTCCTGAAGCAGGCATGGATAGATCAACACAGAGGGACCTCAAGACGTGAATAAACAGCCTCAGACATCAGGTGCTGTTACAAAGCTCTCAATTCTGCTGAGAAGTGTCTCTTGGGAGAAGTGTCTTGCTTCTTGGGAAGCAAGGAAGGGAAGGAGATCCCCTTCAAAAACTGAGAAGGAAGAAGACCCCCAGTTTTGTGGACTATCATGGACTGCATGAATCTGCCACAGATTCTGATCTTCACTCCATGAGCACTTGGCTAAATGCCATCTGAAGGCACATTTGCTTTCGGGTGTGTCTTTGCTCAGAGTGACTTTCAGGAGATAAGTGTTATGAAAAGTCTTCTTACCTGTGCTAATAGCAACTGCCTTTCTGGATCATGAAATGAAATCAGGGCAAGTAAAATGACATTGAAATTGCACTGAAAATGATAGCAATGAATCAGCAGCAGGAAGACAAACAGTACTTCTGCAATTACATGTGCTACACAGAAAGCTCTGTCAACAACTGACCTCCTCAAGTTGTCATGCATAATATCTGATTGTACGATTCACCATCTATAGGACTGAAGGGAGACAGTTGTCAAGCATCATTTCTTTATTATTATCATTTTCCATAGATTCAAATGCTCTTTGAAGTGATTGGAGATTTATAAATAGAAACAATCGGTCTGTTCCATCACTCTGCAAAGATTAACACAATCGTGTCCTTGGCGAAACCTTGCCATGTAAAGTTAACACGAATGCAGCAGTAAGGAAGATGATTAAAGAACACTTCCAGACCTTGGAGCAATCTACAGCTGCATCCCCTGGGTGTCAAAACAGGAGTACAATATGAGACATTGTCCCAGAACAGTTGAGCCTGTTCTAATACATCTCAGGAAAAGCTATTAAATCAACTGAAATTGACAGTGTATTTAACAAAAATTAGAAGAAAAAACAAAAGAGCAGGCTCAAAGTTTTCTTTTGATACCTGTTGTTGTCACCAATCACCTCATAGGCCATGAGCTGCAAAGTCAAGCTAAATAACATGCCCAAGATTCTTTAGGAAGTCTGCTGCAGAGCAAAAAAAAAAAAAAAAAAAAAAATCAACCTGATCATCCAAGTCCCAGGCTAGCCCCCCAAGCACTGGAGCATCTTTCCTCTGCCAAGTATTTATCAGACCACTTCACGATTCATTGCCTTTCCAAATAGCTTTTCACTGTGGAACAGTGAGTTGCAAAAGGCTTTGTAGATTGAGCTAGAAAGGTCTTCAGAAGGTGAGCCAGGAACGATTTCAGATACAGAAAGCAAAATGCTGTCTTGAAAGAGGTCAGAGAAACAGGTCCAGATCACTTCAGTGATGCTGCAAAACTGATATGCTGAACATTTAGCCTCAAACATGAACTGAGGAGCCTCCATCCCCCCTCCCTGCCCCTGCAGCCTATTTCTTAGGTGCCATTTGAGATTTTTTTCAGCTCTTTCATCTCTTACAACAGCTTCTCAGAGCTCTTCTACAGTCCCAGGGCAGACTCTGTTATAAAAACAGAATTATGCCAGTTATAGGTTTAACTTTTGATAAATTATCAGCATAACCCTCTATGTAGGCACCGACTGCATCATGCTAGTATCATATATGAACATTATTTCTCTTCCTCCATATCCAACAACCAGCCTTACCGACCATGTAAATAGAATACAAAACTCCTATGACCAAGAGCCATAAAAATATTCCTTATGCCAGCAAGACAAGGGGAAAGGAGGGGGCAGGTGACAAGAAAGGCCAGGGGATAAGAGCTGCTCAGACAGACTCTAGGGCTCCACTGCAGGACGGGACTCAACACAGTATCTGGCTGGACCCAAACATCATCTAGTGATGGGATCCTGCAGTGACACGCTGCCAGTGGCTCCGCAGTCACAGGCTGGCCACCTGCCAGGAGCCATTGGTACCTCTGTCAGACACCTTCACAGTGGCACTCATGGGTCTGTCTGGATGAGAGGGGGGAAGCTTGTATCCCTACCATTATCCTGGCACAGTTAGAGCAGAACAACTTTCACACTCAGGCAAGATTTCATTTCACTTATCTGACAAAAAAAAAAAAAAAAAAAAAAAACACCAAACCAACCAACTACCAACAAAAAAAAACACACCACAAAAAAACCAAAACAAAACAAAAAACAGAAACAAACAAAAAACCACCCTCACACCTCCAGGGCAAAACCTTCTCAAGTGGATTTTGACAATAAATCTACTTGCAGCTGAGCCACTAAGGACAACCATGCTCTTTCTGTCAGAAACTGTCAGCAGGTCCCCTGCTTGGCAGAACATCAAACTCCAGTGCCACAGGGTTTGGGGCTGCAGGGAGGAAGAAGGTAGATTTTAAACAAGTCCCATCAATAATGTCTTACTGAGTAAAGTGCAAGAGGTTATTAGACCCAAGACCTTTCAACTAGACTTTTAGTTTTCTTCTGAAATCCTGCAAACTATGAGTTTTCAGATTCACTGAATATTTTCCCCAGTCTGCTCATATAAAATATGATTGAGGGATAAACAAAGACCTGGACACTTCACCTGAATACCTGCTTTCAAACAGCATATCCAGTGGTGTTCAGAAGGCAATTCCACATGAAGCGCTCCTCCACATTTTGCTTCAAGCTCTCTATAGCCTACCAGCATTTTTCAAAAACAAGACAGCACATCTGTAAAAAGACAGAAACTAAAGAGGGTTGCCAGTTTAGGGGCTTGAAGTTTAGTTACTACTGTGCTAGATGAAGAAGATCGCAAGCAAGGGGCCTAGTACCAGCAGAAGTATAAGGAGGAATAACTACACAGGTGCTTTTTTCATCCATTGTGCTCACCTCAACTTGCCTTGGGGAGGGAGGGAAGGCACCTGGTGCAGGAGCTGAGCAATTCTTCACTCCTTCTGAAAAAAAAAAAAAAAAACTGCACAGAAAAAAAGTTTAAAGTTCTCCTAGTTTGGGGAAACTGTTACTGACCTCTTTCACTGAGTTGATAAGGGTTTGGGGTGTGGTTTTTTTTTTTTCTTTTAAACTCTGAGATGTCACTTCCCAGACTAAACTCAAGTCTCTGCCAGGTCAGTTGATACTTCTTCCTTGACTTACTATCATCGTTAGAAGCAGTTTGATTTTAAAAAACATTTGAGCAAAACGTGCTGTTATTTACAATTCCAAGACAATCAGTTTTGAGTTCTTAAAAACAAGAGAATGCAACAACATAATGAAGCATTTAGTTTCTAACGACCATCAGTTAGCTTAACTATCTTTAAAGTACACCAGGGTTACAGAGGCATCAGACATACCCCTGTGACTGTTGTGGAATTGGCTGAGAGGTGAAATCAGTAGAAACTGGGCTGCCAGCAAAGCAGGGGGGTGTCACCATCACCCCCCAGAGACAGCTCCCCTACCATGTGTCATCCCGCCCCCCAGCATACACATGTTGAGAGCAGACCTTCAGCTTTTTCCCAAGGGCATGGACTGATTTTACAAAACTGACAGAGAAACATATAAGCTTCTGTGAAAATCACAACTGTAGAGACGATGTTTACTGCAAGTAGGGCCTGGATTTCAAATACTGAAATGTTGTATGCTATTATAAAATATGAAAAAAAAAAAAAAAAAAAGAGAAAAAACCAAACACCACCACACCAACAACCAGATAGCTGAAAGACATCAACTTCTAAGTAGAATACCTCTTAAAACATTTTATTGGACGCCAGGGAGGTATTCACAGTTCATTTCTTGATAAGAACATCCATTTGAAAACTCTCAGCCACTATTAAAAGACATCATAGTTTGATGCTGCTTTCTTCTAAACAGTATTTTTAGAGAGATTTTTGGGGGCTGTGAATTTACTTGCACCATAATCCAGAGATCTTCCTTATGTTTCTTCACTTCTCTATCTCATGACTGTGTTTAGCAATTTATTCTGACAAAAAACAAATACATTCATGCAAAGAGGTTAAATACACATGCACTCACCCAAGGAATTTCAATCTTGTTTATCATAAATGCATCTTTCATTTCTATTCCACAGTGGTAACCAGATGAGCCTTTGCTTGTTCATTTGCATCCAATCCCATCTCCCTTTCAAAAAGCTCAAAAATATACTGCCAGCTAGGTGCACTGTATTTAAGTATTACCTGACAGTTTTTGCAGGTCCCTTTCACATTTGGGGCTACACGGATAATGCTTTTGCTTTACACCATTAGCAAGCAGTAAGGTTGGGCAGCTCTTTCTTCTGATCCCCACCTACCTATTTCATCTGGATCTCTAAGCACTTCTGCAGTACAAGGTATTATTTGCAATAATCATCTGTGTCTTATTTGCATCGGCAGTACATCTTAATGTGCAGCATGAAAGGAGCATTGTGTTCTGTTGAGATTAACAGTGCATTAAGTTCCATGTCAAGGGACAGTGGAAGATTTCTCATATAAAACATCAAGGTTAAACCAAAATGAAGAGTAAAAACACCCCACTGCTCTAGTGCAGTTTTTCCATTCAGTTTCATGGTCTATTTTGTCTTACATATGTCTATCAGTTTGTCAAAACAACGTTGAATTTGGAGTTAATCTCTAGAAGATGTAAAGATGAGTCTTACGTGATGCCACAAAAGCATTTTTTCCGTGTATTTGCCCTGCCTAAAACTAGGGTCTACGAAAAAGCTCTGTGGATAGGAAGGTGTTTCTGTTAAAATACAAAAGCCAGGAGAGAAGCATTTCCAAATTAAACACTTTTGACTTCCTTCTGTTCAAAATGGATATGCCTTACATCATTATCCTAACTTGTAAGAAAGGCAATTGCTGAAACAATCATCCCAAGCACCTTCTCACAGGACCAAACGGTTAGATGTTTCCTAGAGCACTTCCATCTACATTGCACTTTAAGATGTTATTAGGGGTATTGTATGTTAGAACTACGTAAGGCATGTATCAGCCTCTGCCTGCCGATTCAGTAACAGCATGGTCTGCTGACCTACTGACAGCAACCTTCTGATAAGATCTCACTGTGGCAGAGCCGACAGCTAGGGTTGGCTTGTTCAACAGCATCGTAACTTTAAAAAAACAATCTCTTTGAATCTTACAGAAACACTACAACATCCTGCCACAAGCTCAGTGACACTGAGCGACACTGGAACACTGAGTTTGTCTGAGTTTCCTTGAATTGCTCTGAGAAAAAAATAATCTTCATTAAATATGAATTCAGAACAGAATTAAAACCAAAATGAAGTCACTTTTGGCAGGAAGCTGCTCTATGTTCTTTATCAGCAACCAACCATGATTAGCAGTCCACTGGACAAATATCAAAATCACAGTGCCCAGCAAGATCTAAAGCATGTCACCTCCATTTCCAGGCCCTGAAGTACATTTTAGATTGTTTTTTCCCCTTTATTATAGATTTTTTAATCACTTGCTACAGAGTATCATTTAAAACATGCTTTCTAACTTGCTGAGTTGTAGGGGGTCATTCCTAGTGGTCTAGTTTTGCATTTACAGTGCCATAAATAATGGCCTTCATTTATGGCCTTATTATCCTTCCCATTTTAGTATCTCTCAAAGTGACATTTTGTTGGGTGCTCCTGTGTCTGAGATGGAGTATCAATACTCACAGGTACTGAACCACATTTATTAGAAAAACATTCCCTGGGTTATTGACTTATACTCTAACATGGTTCTCCTGTACACTTTCCTTGCAAATTTTAGAACTAATTATTTTACAAGTGGTTTCAAAGCAGAGCAGTACAGCTTCTCACATGCTTTTCTTTCCTCTTGGAAGCATGCACTTGCATTAGCAAGCTACACTCATGTTTTACTGCTCATAGATTGAGTTACATTTATCACTCTGCAAGCAGAAATAGCATGACTGCCCTTCTACATGTGAAACATGCAATTCATCGATTTCTGGAGCTGTAACCACAGCTTTACATTTATCATATGTCAGTTCTGGTTTATTTAGCAGTCCCCTGTGTGGGAAAATGTAGTTAAAAATATTGCTATTAAAGAGGAAAAATAAGAAACATTTCACATAGAATTCATCAGCTGTTCTTTGCAGAGTGATTTAGCACTATTTATCAATTACCAGTTTGCAATCTCTCTAGCAGGAACTTTCTTACTCTTATAGACGGCTCGGGGATCTAAGTACAAAATGACAAAAAGAGTAGTTCAAACATGACCCATATAAACCTACTACTTGTGCTGAACTACAGCCCCTTTTTAACAATAGGAAGAAGCAATTTTTGATGCCTGAACTTTTTATCTGAAGGTTCAGATCAGCTTCGTGACCCTTAAGGAGATTACTTTGCCCCCCAAATTAAGAGCTTCACTCCCAATTTTGAATACTCCCACTCGAGTGAGCGACTCTGTATTGAGGCATCCTACTTCAGAAGCCTCTGAACCCCTCAAGCACTCAGCTTTGTGTAGGCAGCCCCTGTTCAAGGGGACTGTCTGCTGACCTCATGGATGTATTACAAACCCAAACCAACCTTGGCACCAGCCATTTGGTTTTCAGATTAAATAAAAGTGACAAAAACCTCATCCCTATCTCAACTATTTAAGTTAATATCTGCAAATACACAACACCTTTGCATAGTTCTGAAGCTCTTCCACCCACTTCTCCCTTTTCTTAATTTGTGGCTGTGATCAGCATGAAGGCTCTGACAACTGGTTGAGTCTGCAGGGCCAGTGTCTCCGGTTCCTGGTCAAGTAAGCCTATTCCATTGTCCATGAAGTCAGGAGAAGGTTTTCTTCCCTTCTCTTCCAGAGGTGTTGCATGTCTCTTCCAAACCCCAGATGGACAGTGGGAGAGAGGCTGCAGAAACACATCTGCAAAACATTCAGCAGGCAACATTTCAACAGTCTGGAGCTTGTCACGTCTCTCTAGACTTTAAAGAACAAAGTGTATTTCAGCAACACGAAAGTGATGGGTTTGCCTTCTGACAGAGCTGGCGGCACAGCAGCTGCCTGCCTGCCTGACGCCCTGACAGACACAGCAGTCACCCCCTCACTCCTGCTCAAGGATCTTCTCTTAGTCCTTTGCACTAGAAAAGACAGCTCTTGCCAGAAGAATAGCTCATCTCGGAACAAGAGGAGGAACGTGTGGGGAAGGGGGTGGCAACAGTTACTGCACCTTGTTCTTCCAACTAAAAACATTTTGAGCTGGCTGAGAAGAAAAACAGAATTTATTCTGTCAGGTGACCGCAGGGACATCAGCACAACTGCAGGAACCAGCAACCTTAGACCTCTTATTGAAAATATGTTCTCCAAGGCAAATGAAAGCAGAATGGCTTAAGCAAAATGATGTCGTCTTATGACACTTAACCTTGAACATTGTTTCTTTCTATCAATCAGAGCTACTTTCATGCAGCTTACAACATGAATAGCAAAATCATAAACTCAATCACTAAGCAGGTCCTGTTTGTTTATTGTTCTCTCTGCATGAAAATTGTTTTTCTGGTTAGTGTTAAAGATGTCTAAAATTAAAGGATATAAAAGAAAATGTCCCCAAAAGGCATTGGCTTCCACTATTGTGCAAAAATATGTTATCAAAGAATAAATTATGTAATTATTTTATCTGGTTTTATCTGTTCAGGAGTAAATTATTTTAGATCAAATAGGGCATAGAAAAAGGTAATGCCCAAGAGCTGTCATTTCTACCTCCTGCAGAACTTGTTATTATGAAAACAAAGCAAGGTCTTTCCAAAGTTTATTATTATAAAGAAAACATCACCATTTCCACCCATCAATTAGGACATTTACTTGAAAAGTGGGAGATCCTCATTTGAGATCTTAATATCAGTTAGGCAAAGCAGAGACTTAAGACTTCCTCAAATCCCAGGTCTGGACAGGACCTCCTGGAAATGCTGATTTTACCTCTTTTTCAAAGAGGGACCACTAGATCAGGTTGCTCTTGGCCATGTCCAGTCTAACTCTGAATGCCTTCAAGAACGGAGACACCAAAATCCAAAATCTCCCTGGGTAGCCTGTAACAGCCTTTGGCCACCCTCATGGTTGAAAAAAATTCCTACCACCTACTTGGAATTTCCCTTGTTGCAGTTAGTCTCTGTCGCCATCATTCTTCCCCTATGCACCTTGGAAAATAGCATTGAAGTGTAAACATCACCCATTGCACTCCCTTCATCAGCTCACCACTGAAGCAGGTCCACTTCCAGGAAGATAGGCTCCACAACCTTTTTGCGGACTGAGGTTAGGCTGATAGGACAATAGGTCCCTGGATGCGTCTCCTTGCCCTTCATTAAAATGGCCATAACATTTACCTTTTTCCTCTTCCCTGACTGCCATGACCTTTCCAAGATGATAGAGAAAGGTCTTGCAATTGCATCAGCCCACCCTCTGCACCCTTGGATTTAGCCCGTGTGATTCTACAGTCTTGTGTTCACCCTATATTCTTAAGTGCTTCCTAACTCAGTCTGGCTTTCCTGTAAATCAATTGTCACTCTCCCAGTCTCTACCATCAGACAGAGACCTGGGAGGCCTCAGGACAAATCTTACCAGTAAAAACTGAAGCAAAAAAGATATTGAATATCTCAGCCTTTCCACATCCTTTATCCCTAGGTCCTGTGCCCCACTGAGCCATAGACTCCCAGTTTCCCTGGTTGCCGATGCAGAAGCCCTTCTTGTTGCTCTTCACCACATCCGGGTTCACTCCAGTCACGCAAACTACCACAGCACATTTCTGTAATCCCAATAATATCATAAGTCTGCCACTGCACGAGGACTTCAAATGCCTTCTAATTGTTTCCCATGCTGCATAAATACCTGCACAAACACTTGATTAAGAATCAGCCATTACAGAAAATAAGCAAACAAGTTCTCCTTCTTTAATACTTCTCATGAGAAGTTCTATTTATCTATATACATATCAATGCTCTCACAGTTCTTGGGTATCTAAAAACTGGAATAGTAAGTTAAAAGCTTTCTTTTCGCCTATACATGGATTTCATAAAGCTAGTGCTTGACTATTGACCTTAACTCTCACATCTGTAGTCTGAAAATAAAACAAAAGAACAAAAAAAGTAGATAACCTGAAGGGGGTGAAATAGGGTCTGAAGGGACTGTTATAGGACAGATAAGAAGAGTGAAGGGATGTACAACTGGCTATTCTTGGGTGTTGATACTCCTCCTCAATGGTGACGTGTATTCCCCAATACCAAGCGCAAAGTTCAAATGATTTAAAAGTATCAAAAAATAATTAGAGGTAAGAAAGATTTTTGTCCATGGTGTCCAAGTGCCACAGACAGGGAAAGCACACCTTCGAGATGGAATATTTAATTGAATGGAACCAAAAAAGCCAAGCTCCTATGGCAGTTGAAGCCAAGTAAATTAATGCATTAATAAATTGAGACAAAGTTTTAGGCATACTGATGTGAACACACCAGTAAAGCAGTAAGGCAACAGCCTGTTTATGTTCCTGTAGAAAGACGTTTATTGCAGCGATGAACTTTACAAACACTTCGGACCAGATGGTGACTGGTCTCCTTGATGGCGCACAGGGGAAGGAGAGCCTCTAGGAACCAAGCACAAAGGAAATCTCGGCAGTTCACAAGGTAACACCTCCACTGACAGTAGCTTTCTCAAAGAAACGGGGCTTTTTCTGTTTGCCCTTTACATGGGGATAAGCCTGGCTGAGTACGAGATCATCAGGAGGAACAGATGTGGCAACCTTGTCAAGACTGACATAGCTGTCACCTGCTCCTTGTAATCTTCAGAGACTGGGGCCTTCTTCAACTGAACTTACAAAGGTAGTTCAAGCCTATGTAGAAGTCTATCAGAACGTTTGGAGGAATCCTAAAGCAAGAACAATCAAGGACAACGTTTTGGCAGGTAACTGCCCTATTTTGTTCAGGTCTCTCATCAGCTCACATTCAGCGATCCTTTTTTAACTTTCTTTTGCTTCCTGAGCCAGCACCTTTTAAAGAGCTTGCTGTCCTGACCCCCCCAAGCTGCTGATTTTGATATTGGTCTGGTACCCCACTGCAATGAGCAGATCTTCATGCCCATGCTGCAGGCACGGGGCAAAGCCCAGCCACTCCAACCAGAGAGGCCTGGAAACAGAGACCTTTCCCTTCCCTAAGATGACTCCCATGTCCTGTTCGACTCTCACAAATAGGCTTTAAATTGTTTTTGCAGGCAAATGCTAATCTTCTGTCCACAAATGCACACTTCTCTCTGCACACTGCAGATATGCTCTTTGTTTTATGAAACGCAACTATTCACATCGGCAAAATCTACATGCCTTACCGGGCTCTTTACCATTAATTCTCATCCTGTACCAAGGAAACAGGATGCTCTTTGAGACGCCTGATGAAGGTGCTGTTTAGGCACCTGTTGTTGCATACATAGTGCATATAGAACACCGCTGTATGTGTATACCTCTGCAGCGCGGCATTTGAGAATATACCTTTACCTATTACCATACTGTAGGCAACAAATACAGCCTTAGTATAACAACGTATCATTTTCACAGTCATGCAATATATATGTTAGAAAGTCAACTCTTCAGACTCATCTGCATAGACAGCATAGAAAAAATATTTAAAAGAAAGAGATCTAGAAATAAAACTCTGGATGTTAGAAAGCTAAGAGAAGTAAAACCTAAAAGCTACAAACTCATGCAGACTGGTTGAACTTCCACGTACAGCTGCTTCAGAAGTTTTTCCAAGAGAATTGAAAGCCACTGGAGGAAAAAGCATTTGTGTGCACACATATATATCTTGTGCGTGCACACAGAGATGTACATTTATATTTATGCATCGACATGGTGCGATTTCTCCTTTACAGTGAATAAAGCATATGGGATCCTAAGAACTACCAGTTAATTCGGTGGCTGTATCTCCAGATACAGAGCACATCTGCCAAATGACAGAGAACCGAATTGATCGCCACAGGTTTTTTCTTTTTTCTTCTTTGATGCTGCTGTAATTTATATCAGAAGCAGAGCTGGAATGCCAACCTGGACCAGCGGCCAGCTACGGCCCCAACGCGTTAACTCCCAGTTCCCTCTGTTAGTTGTGTGCATCTGTAGGTCTGTCAACCTGTCAGGCCCAGCTTCTGAA
>JMFS01071134.1:0-17227 GCA_000699545.1 Podiceps cristatus
AACCCGAACCCGAAAGAAAAAGGGAAAGGGGATGAGGACAATGGCTGACCCTGCTTTACCCCGGCCATGCCGTCTATGGTATGGAACACTCTCTTTGGCCAGTTCAGATCAACTCTTCTGGCTGTGCCCTCCCCAGTGTCTGGACCTGCACATCAGCAAAACTTGGGAAGCTGCAAGATGTCCTTGGTCGTTCAGCAGCAGCGAACACCAGCAGCGTGCTGTCACCTTGTTTCACATACCAGCTCCAAAACACAGGAGCTGCTGAAGACGAAAAACTAGCTCTGTCTTGGCTGAAACCAGGACAACTGTCTGATAAGATGGCCCCAAAACTAGACTCTGTATGCCAAATCTGTAAGCATGAGTGGAGGAGAGGATGCTGCCTGGAGAGCTCAGATTGTGCCTGAGTAGTCATGGTCAGCCATGCTTACAGGGGCGGCTGGGTGGAGAATGGGGTGAACATGAAGGACTCCAGGCTTAGGGCTGTTCTGAAGCCTGGTCCTGGAGTGTAGCTGTCACATTTGGGTTCCATGCCACTGAGCACCTTCTATCCAGTCTTAACATCCTGAGACCAGCCAAGATGTGATTATTTTGGTTTGGGAGACACCTGGGGTAGTCTGCTGCAAATTTTCCAGTGTACATGTGTTAAAAGCATGATGAGTAGAAAAATTGCTTTATAAGGCCATTTATTAATATTATGACTGAACAGAGAGTCCATGTGTCTGTGGACATGGGATAAATCTGAACATTAAGCCACAATTCCACAGCCATATAGAATCCATTCTTACCATTTTTTTTTTCTGAAGCAGTGTGCATGATTTTGCATGTTTTATTTTTCCAAAAGCTCCTCTTTTTTTCCTTATTTCATCTCAATGACCTCTTCTATATCTTCACTAAGAACTGTACCTTCCCATTTCTCTTGAGTTTTCATTTTTTCCCTTCAAACATTTTCCAGCATAAGGTACACCTTTTTTGCCTTGAGTCATACCTGGGTGCCTTAATTTCTTTACCTATTCTCACAGCAAGTACAAAATGGACCCCTTTTAGAGAAGGGAAATGGAGGTCACAGAGATTAAATGACTAGTCCCAGTACCTGTGTCACAGCAGAAAACTGAGATCAGGACTTCTAAATCCAAGATTAGACCTTCACAAATTGAATACATCACACCAGACAATTAAGGTCCTATGAGGTCCCACATGATATCACACATGGCCCTGCCAGATGTCCAGCAAGACCCTGGAAGCTGGAAATGTATATCAGGCTTTTAAAGATGCATCATCTGAGCGGGTATTCCCCTAGGGTGCAGGCAACTTCAGGGCTTCCTTTGCCCTGGTTATTTTTGCTTTTCTTCATATATTACAATCCAGGTTGCTCTACAGAGTAAGTTTCTCCAGTGAGTTCAGAGAGTTTCCAAAGATGGCAAGGAAGGCTTGCATCTAGCCCAAGGAGGCCAGGGATAAAGAAAAAAGTAAGTTCATTTTATTTCTCTAGGCAAAAATGAGCAACAGAAAGTAAGCTGCACATTCAAGCTCTCCAAGTGAGAAGACAATAACAAGAATTATAAAAGGAATTATCAGTAACAGCACACAAAGAAGCTCCCAAATCATCCACTACGTGGCCTGACTCAGGATCAAATACATCGACATTCAAACACAGGAGAGGCTCCCTTTTACATTCAACAGGGATGACACTTAGCAGCCTTTTCACTGATGCTCTCAAAGGATTGTTAGTTGAGATAAAAGAGTTACATCTTGGGACTTAAACAGCCACTTTTATTGTAAGTAGAGAGAAGACAGGTGCAGATAACAAAGGGCTAGTGAGACATGATGGACTGGCTGGGGCCGAGAAAAAGAAATACCTGCAACATGAAAGGAGTCTTAAGTTTTCCTTTTGATCTTGTTTAGTAACCTCCAGTATAATTTTGTCTATTTATGCGCTCCAGTGACCTCCACTGCTGTAATGTCTAAATGCCTTGCTGGTTTTCAGGTGTCCACTCTCAAAGCACTCTTTTGAAGGAGCAGAATAGTGATCCCACAGTTAAAAAGCAGCACTGAAGGAACAAGAAAGGTGATGCCATTTCCCGTATATGACAAAGTGATGCTCCAGTCACACAGATTCATGTGACGAAGCTCGGCAATACAGGGAAGAGTAGTCTGTAGGGGATGCTCAAGAGATGTGAGCTACTAAGTGTGATACATCATACTGAGATGGTCATGGCTGAAGAGATTGCACAGATTGGGAATATATGAGCTTGTGAAACATATGCATGCTGCCCATGATCACTGATTGTGTCAAGGTCTTGTTTCACATATTCTTGGTTCACATGGATCCTGTGGTACTGTAAATCTCCTTTCAGGCCCTACAAAGTTCTTTCTTACCTCTTGAAGACATAAGCTTAAAAGTGACCTTAAGAAAGTAGAAAGCCTCATGGCTTCACGTATTCTGGCACAGAGACCTGCGTACTAGCCCTTCAATCGGTAGCTTCTCCTATAATAAATTCACTGTGCAGAGTAAGGGAGATTACACACAATTCTGCTTGTTTCAAAACCCAGACAGTTTTCAGGAGAAATTATCTGTCACCCTAATCCCTGCAGCTCTGTTTATCACTGATCAGAAGGCGAGTGCCAAATTGGCATACTGATTCATGTACCAAAAAAGAGCGTGCCTATAAGCACAGATCATGATTTGCATACTTATTAGCCTTGACTGCCAAGGAACATTCTGGTTCCTTTGTAAGCACAGAAACAGTAAAAATATGCTAATAGCAGCATATCAAATTTGGGCTTCAGCCAATCTGTCAATATTGAAATTACTTGCCTGTAATATAGTGGGTAAACAACTTGCTATATAGGATGATCCGAGGCATGATTTGAACTTGTTGAAATTTAGTCATTTTGTGCCTGAAAAACTCACAGATCAGAAAGTGAAACATAAGCATACACGCAAGACAGATGTCACGCTGACTTTCTATTCTGTTATCTGTTTGCTGCCTTCTTTTCTGCTTTGTGAAGTGGTTCATTGAAGAAGCTGAGGGGGTGAGGTCATTTCCAGAGAGAACCTCTTAAATCACCGCTGATGTAAGTCCTCCATATAGACCCCATTTCCTCTTTTCCCTGTACAATAAAGACAAAATGTCTCCTGACATAAACTTGATATAAACCCAAGTCACTTACTACAGACAAATACAGCTTTTCCCCACAGCAATGATCATCAAAACCCACCAAAAGTTAATGATCCTTCCTTAACTCTCCAGAGTTCTCCCATCTCTGAAATCAGCAGAAAAATGTACTACAGCTGTCCAGAGAAGAGCTCTTCCCTTTTGCCGGCTCTTACACCCACTACCTCCGGTCCAGTGAGAGTCCAGCCCTCAGAAAACCCTCAGTTACATTAATGATTGTAGTGATCATCCTCTGCAAACTGATCCTGAAGTCCTGAAAATTACTGAATAAAACTTTCCCCTTCTTCCTGAGGGAAATTCCCTGCCTGGATTAGAAAACAGTTGACCATTCTGCTTCTCTTCTGGGCCACAGTGCTTCAGCCTGCCCAGTACCTTCTGTTTTGTGGTTGCCATGTGGACATGAGCTGCTGGATCCCATTTGCTTCCAGTTCAACCACAGCATATAGGGTCAGGACAGCATCTCTGCATGCCAGGACACACTCCCTGATCTTCTGCACACCAGTGCAAGAAAAACTCCCCTGAGAGGTCACCTGTGACTGTGGTGGGTCCTTTCCTTACAGCCTTTTGGAGTTCTCTTTCCAACCCAGAGGCACAACAACCTCCTCGGCTGTCTCTCATGCAGCGCAAAAGGCCGCCTCAAGCATGTGAATGCTTTTGCAGTCATTGTCCAGCTGTGCTGCATGCAGGACGAGACAGACCTCCCAGCTTGCCATAACATAATGCGTTTTACCCTGGTACCCTTCTGCAGACTCCAGTCAAGAGGAGCTTTGCCAGCACGACCCTGGCACAGAGAAGAATGAACCTCTGAGCAGACACGAAGGTGAGGTGAGCCAGGCTGCCCTGATAAGCACATTTTACAAACACAATCTGCAGGCCCAAATGTTACTAACAACTGAAGCCACAGTGGGGTGGGTTACCCTAGCCTTATCCTCTGTTTTCTCTCTGTGGCTTTATGTGGCAAAGAGGACCTTTTCTCTGTCTCCACTATTTATTCTTTTGCTCCATTTTTGTTTTTCAGTTATCTGGCATGATCTGTGCTAATTGTGCACAGTTGCCTTCCCTTTCTTTGAGGGCTGTTCCAGATAGAAGAGAGAAAAAATGATGGCGTAGTTAGTGAAATATTTTTGGCCCAATTCTCTTTATTTTCAAAGAATGGGTTTGAAAGTCCCATTTCTCTAAGCAGAGCTATAAATAAAAAACAAAGAAATAAAAATAGACTCAGAAAGACTCCATGAAGCTGCTTTTGTTTATCCTCAGCACGTCTTTACAGCCACTTCTCCTCTAGCCTTTAGACGAGACAGACTTTGCAGAGCAAAATCCCCCAGCCCCAGAGGAGCAAACCAGGAAAGCCCTTGAACCAGACGCACCTCTCCAGGCCTTGCTATGCAGCCCTGCGATTTGGGCAGAACCTTGCACTTTTTCCAGCTGTTTCACTCAAGAGAATAGCTTCATTGATCGTTCTGTGAACCAGAGGAGAGAGTGCCACTGAGCTGAGACTAAACTTTTGTAAGCTCTCCGTCTGCTGAATAGCCACATCTGTGTCCCAGCCCTGAAATCAAGGAGGGGAACCACAGGAATAGCTAAGCAGGATGCTTTTAAGTGAAGAAGCAGGTTGGCAGGCAGGGACCATTACCCTTCACAGTGTAAATGTGAGAAGTCAGGCACACAAAGTAGTATGCAGAGGGGGACAGGGAGGTTGTTATCAACAGAAGAACAGCATGGAGCTCAGCAATCCCGTGGGTGCTCTAAGGAGTCACACACATCCACTTCCAGACGCAGCAACTTACATCACTATCTTCTCAACAAGAAGTGTGTTTGCCAGAGACAGGAGCCATCCAGCTGACAGAGAGAAGCACATCCTGCAAGGAATGCCTGGTTTAATGATGAGATTCACAGTATTTAATGCCAACACCTCAACAGCTAGGATCCCAGTTACCAATTGGAAAATCTCAGGGCTAAAGACAGAGTGTTTCCAGGCTTCATAGCTGCAGAAAAAAGCATGGAAACATATCCCCTTGAAACCTGAAAATCATGAAACAAACCAATTTCAAAACCCACGTAAAACTTGTGATCACCTGTTGGTTTGGTTCCCCTACGTGTTGTGTTCTGAATGAGCCCAGTTTTTAAGATCATCCACCAAGTTTCGCAATTTATATTTGTGCATAATCTCCATCCACATGTATGCCAGAGGGCGAGAGCCTTGTTCTCTCTGCTTCTTCCCATGGGATGATCCCAAGTTTCAGAGCCAAGGATGAAAAGTCATTTGACAGGATATTCTATGATTTGCCATGAAAAAGGCAGTGTGGTGATATCTGAAGCACAGCAGGCCCTCCTTGTTCTTCACAGAGATGCTAGGTGGGGTATCTCAGATAGCACAGGGTGGTAATTGTAGAGAAAAGTTAACTTGCTAATAGCAATCACTTTATCTTGTTTGTCAGTGATTAGTTATGTAAATTTCTTCTCCCCTTCAATTCCATACCAGTGCATCAAGGTGACATGCCACATGTGCATAATTACTGCCAGTGTTATTTCCAGACCTTGATCTACAAAATGCAAAATGCCACTTATTAGAAAGTCCACACAATCAAATAGGCTTCTTTCATTTCTCTACACATGTTTGCTGTTCTCTTTTGATAGGCACAGCATGTAAGAAGCCAGTGGGAAGCAAACACTGCATTCACAACATGGCGTCTCCTTTGTTAATTAGCTAAATCAGGTGCATAATATTGTCTGTCTAACTCCTGGAGAGTCTGGGACATTATTGCTCTTACAACACAGGGAAACGCTGCTTTATCCAAGTCTCTAAGACAATAAAAATTAAAAAGGAAAATGAAAAATTATATTTATTTATTGTTTATACAGCACCACAGCACTTCACAGGTGAATGATGCAAGACTGTCAGCCCCCGAGGAATTCATAATCTACGGGCCAGATTCAAGCTGTGTCACTCTTTATTCCCTGTGTCGCCCCTCTGACTCCAGGTCGATTCAATAGAAGTAACAGCATCAGGATCTTGTTTTAATTAAAGAAAAGTTCAGAAACTAATAACCAGGATTAAATAAAATGATATTGCCTCAGCCTTAACTCATTTAAACTGAAATTAAAAAAAAAAAAAAATATAAACACCGAACAGCTTTTGTCTGCAGCCACGTTTTAGTCCTTGATATGCAGAGCCGTCATGGTTGGGACCGTCTTGTGGAGTCAGGCAGTCAGTTTGGTGCTCACCATGTCTAGCTATAATAAAACTGAGCTGCTGATGACTTAAAAGCTCCAATCAGCATACACTTCTGAAGAATTGCTGCTGTTCCTGATACTCAGTAACAGGAGTGAGACTCCCATCCAGCTCACAGAAAGAGATGGCCTTCACCCCAAACCATTCCTGGCTTCGCTCTCCAGCCCTTTGTCTCATCACGTACGAGCTCTTACTTCGAGAACCCACAGAGAAGGAAGAGCAGTCCCTGCTCTCCCCTCCACCAACAGCCCACCAGAGAGGCCACGCTTGACCCTGTGCAGCACGGTTGGGACGGTAGGAACACGGTCTCCGTGACAGGCACTGGGACGAGGTGCTGTAGGCCAGCAGCAGCTGTTGATGTGTTATGTAAGGACCCAAATTCCAGCTGGGACCTGCTTGTACAAGTCAAGCAGGAGAAGGCAGCTGAACCCATAGGGTTGGGACTGTCTTCTTTGGACCGGGTCCAAGTGTGCATACATTTCAAGCCAGAAAGAGCTGCTTTGGAAAAGTTACTTAACAGCAGGATTATTTAATTGGAGCCACAGTTCACGTTGGTATTACATGTGGTAGAGAGAAACGGCTCCTGGGGAAGTCCATGCTAATTTGATTTAAAAAATGATGTGTGCAGAGAGAGTCAGAGATCAGCGCCACACCATAACGCAGTATTAGAAAGCAAGAGGCAGAAAAATAGTGTGCTAACAATAATATTGCATTAGTCTAAACACAAAGGCAGCCTCACAAATAAAGTGACCTTACTCTAAAAAAGGCTAAGCACAGAGCCAGGGCGGAGCCAGGGAAGGGGCAATAGGCTTCTTTAAGTAAACACATGGTGTGCTGTGTCCTACTCTGGGCAGCCTGGGGCATGTCTGAGTCCCTTAATGCTTTTGTTTGCCAAAAGACACCAAAGAGGAAGGAAAATGCCATTAATCCAAGGAGGCAAATGAGGCATGGTGCAGCTGACTGACCCCCCATCAGTGATACCTCCTGCCTCTGAAGGATCTGAAGGTAAGATGTGAAAGGGTTGTAATAACACAAGTGCACAGGGCCATGTGGCCCCCAGCTGCTTGGTAAAGCGTCCAGTTTGGTGCAGGGAGGGACAACAGACTAACTGGCAAGGTGGCTGGTACCTAGCAAAATTAATGCTTCGTTATAAGAATGAAAACAGGGCAAGCTTCCTTTCCAGTAGGAGGGGACCCTCTTGCCTCCAGTTTCACAACCTTTGGCCCATTTAGTCTTTGTTGGACTCTGACCTTTATGAACTTTCCCACCCAGTGAATAAATACAGTGCTGTACCCCCCATGTCCCCTCTTTTCCCTGGGAGATGGCTGCAAGGAGTGTTTTTCTCCTGCCCTTCCCAAGCAGCCCTGTAGCAGCCCCAGTGCGTCTGCTCTGTTCTTGGCACCAGCGACCGGCTGCAGCCCTCCGGGCCCAGCCCAGGCAGGGCTTGGCAGCATCTGGCCACGTGCCCTCCCCTCAGACTCTATTTCGGGGACTTCCACAAGAGCTGGCTTTACCTACTTCTCACGCTCCGTGGTCAGCCTCACGCTGAGGGGTTTTGTCAGCCCTAAAGGATCAAGACGGTCCCCATTTCCTCCAGAACTGGACGGAAAGGACAGATAATCCAGCCCGGCCTCCATGATGCACCTCATAAATGCACAGGAACCTCAAACATCCCCAAAATTGTGTGGGCCCTGGGGGCCCGATTCTGTTCTCAGGCAAACCTGCTGACTCAATGCTGTGTGTTGTTCCTTTGAAGTCAGTGCACTGGCTCTGGTTTTTCATTGGCATAAGAGGCATCTGGGTACAAACAAAGGGAAAGCACTGCAAGATGCTCTGCAAGACAATTTTCCCAAGACCCTCAATGAAAAGAAGTCATGCTGGGCTTGATCAAGTCCCATGCTGGGCAAGATCCAATAATGCTGGGGCAAAGTACACAGCTTCCCCTGGGTGGGCAGCGGCAGCATCTTGCCCAGCATGCTAACATCAGTGGAGAAAAAAATCCTCCCTCTCTTGTCCTCCTTAGCTGCTCTGCCAGGGTCTCCCCCTCTCCGGAGCGGTGAGCCGGAGGAGGCTGCCTGTGTCAGGAGCTGCCAAGGGCCGGGGAGCTGCAGGGCAGGGGGCTGCGTAGGCAGCTATTGACCCCGGTGCTCTGCCTCTCTCCCGGAGCGTGGGGACTGGGGGAATTGAGGGCAAGGAGCAAATGAGACTGAGGCCAAAGGCTTCGGTGAAGAAGTTGTCTTCCTCTTACCAGCCCGATTCAATCAGAAACATCTTAATGGAGACCCGTTTCGTAACTCCCACTCAGCCAGACGGGACTGAAGGGGCATATACGACTTGCTGCCACATTACAAGTTAGGGGTCTTCACCCCGGTTCCCAGCAGGTCTTAAGTCACCAGTGAGAGCGAAAGCTGAATAAATGGGCTGCTGCCAAAGGGCTGGTTTAATAACTGATCTGGAGAGACGGCAAACCTTTGCTCCGACCCCGTACACCTTCTAACCCCAATTCCACTCTGTCCCTACGAACAGAACTAATTGAAATATCAGGAGACCATCAGAGCCCTGAAGGGTAACACAGCAAAAACACCTCTGCTTTTGGATGCTAACTTCTCCTGCCCTGTGTGCATTATCAGGAAAATATATACATGATTGCAAGCTTTAGAAAGTGTATGCTTTTCCCTGTTTAAAGCCTTATAAAAATACTCCAGCTGAGATGAGGAATGCCTTGGAGAAACAGCTTTTTTTGCCTATTGAATACATTCTTGTGTTTTTCCAAAAGGCTCTTATTAGGCCATAGCACTGAAAAAAGCCACTAAACCCCTTAAGATGATTTGATAGGAAGCAAAGCCATATGAGAGCTGAACTGTCTTGTTCAAACTTTTTTCATCCTTCTCTAGACAAATGGTTTTCTTGTTCTCTGCAAAGTGCTTGCAGACAAAGTTGCAGTGGAGCTGGGAAGTATTATTAGTAAGGTTTATTATAGCATCTTGCCTTGAATGGCTGCAGTGAAGGAATCCCCACTGGGTGACCCAGGGTGCAGATGAGTAGAAGCGGTGTGATTCATTGTGCACAGTGCAGCGTGAAACACTCGCAGCAAACCGTTTGCCTGGGGAAGAACTGCGCCTCTGTCTGTCTTAGGGGACCTGTGATGTAGCTGGCGTTTCCTGGGGTTTGTTGCTTGAATTTCACTTCATGACCCTGTTTCCCAAACATGTTTTTACCTTTTAAAAGTGCGTGTACGGTGAGACTACCTAACACCCCAGGCTCAAGCTTTAAACTGAATTGCTTAATAGAGAAGGTAGCTCAGGTAACACTATTTCTGTTTCTCAACTATGTAATCAAGTACACCTAGGACATGGAGTACATCTAGAGCATTCATTCCTGTGAATGACTTTTCAAATAATTTTCTAAGAATATTTGAATTTTTCCCTTTGCAATGTCTTCAGGAGGGATTTCAAACTGGGTTGACTGTATCCTTTCTCTGATGGATGGAGCTTGTGCCAAACCTGCTGTATTCACTCAGAGCTAAAGCCAGTCATTTAATTGCTTTAAAAGTCAGGCCTGCTGTGATTACTTGCTCACTAAGTTGGTGTATTAGTGGAGAGCAAACAATATCACCTCAGTTTAAAAATGTAAGACCCAGATAACAGATAGACAGCAATCTGATCAGTCTTGTCAAGACTGAGGTGCTTCTGAGTGTACCGCAAGGATGAGGCTTAGGCACCTTTGAAACGCTGTTGTCTAAAACGATGGTATTTTTGGAAAACAGGCACCTCCAGAGACAAGCAGTAAGAAAGAAGGGTTTTCAAGATCCAATTTTGATCCCAGAGGCACTAATTCCAGTGTTAGCTTCTCAGTCCTCTTCTGAACAAGGCCACAAGAGCCTTTCCAGGGAATTGTGTGTGCTTTCGAGCTGACCCTAAAATATATCTGAAGAAATGAGAGTGGGTAAGAATTGCCAGTGATGGAGAGGTAAGGAAAACAGAAAGGAGAAAATTTAAAGAAAAGTAGAGCAAAGCATAAAATTATCCTGTAAAGGAAGGACTTTTGAAGGTCCTGCCTTTCACAGAGCTTTTCTGGGCAAGGTATCAGAGGTTGGATAAAAGGTCACTGGTCCTCCAGCCAGCCATGCAAGGCCAGGCCTGTGAGGGATGTGCACACCAGCTTGAGTGGTTCTGTATTTACATTGTGTGTTGCTTGTAAGCAGTCAGTCGAGTTCTCAGGAGAAGGGGGAGAAGTCACTGGTGCTTCAGGACTTTGACTGAGGTTAAGGAGTCTGCCCATGAGCTCAAAGGCTGGCTGGAAGGAGGAGGGAAGAACTAATACCTCAGAAAAGGAGGAAAGTACTGTAGGCTGGACATAAGTGGGACAAAAGGTGTTGGTGATGTGGGGTGGTCCATCGAGGGCTTCTTGTGTCACTGATAATTTCAGGCTTTGAAGTGAAAAATTAAAGGAAAAAAATTGCTTAGCATAGGACTTCAGTCATTGCAATGGCTTCTGCTTAACTGACAGGGGGCTAGATCTATTGCCAGCCACATACAGTAGGAAGGGACAAATCAATGACCATAAAGTAACAGTCCCCTGTCCTAAAACAACCTAGGGGCAACCCCAAGGGCACTGATGGCTGAGAAATATACCCCCCAACTCACATACAACCACCTATCAGTTACCTACTGCAGTGTCCCAAAAATACAGCACAGACAGAGGCACCCTGGAGACCCTCAGTCTGCAGAGGGACCCTTCTCCTAAGGTGGCCCTACTAACCTACTACCCATGTCAGCCAAAAAGGCAAAACTTTGGGGCCCCAGAGATGCTCCTGAACAGGTTCTGCATTTCCTCCTGACCACACTGCATTCAAGATGTGTGGACCAGACTCTTGCTGTCTCCAACAGCAGGATCAATGCCACCCCCAACAAGTGTCTTTCTTTTATGGAGAAATGGATGCCAAAGTTGTCTGTAATTTTCATGTAGGCAGTTCAGTCATTGCAGCAGTTGTTTTCCACTCCTATCAGGTAAAAACACATAAAATTGGTTATAACTGGCTCTGTCTTTCCTAGCACTGAAAATCATTAAAGAAAGGGACCAAGGCAAGAATGACATCCTGATGGCAGAGCAGAACACCCAGACAGTCCTTTCCTTTTCTCTGTGACCTCCCTGTCTGCTCATAGGCTTTATTGCATCTACTTGTCTCAGGTTGAAGTGCTCCATTTCCTTCCTAAAATCTCTTTCTTGTGCTAGTAATCAGGGCAATAAAAAATGTTCCTTTTAGACCATCTGGAAGCCACAGGAAACATCAATTAACCGCATATATTTGAATCATAAGTACATTAGGCTAGAAATTTCTACATATTCTAAAAATTAAATGCTATAAAGATTTTAAGCTGTGCAATATTTAATTAAATGGTGGCCCCAGAGCATGGGGATCCGAATCGTGTCCCTGGGCCGTGGTGCAGGGTTTGCCACAGATCCATGCAAGCCAATCCCCTCCAGAAGTGCAGCTATAAAGTTTTGTTGTTTTGTTTTGTTTTTTTTTCACATAATGAGCTCCCTGTCTAGCTGGTGAAGCCACATCACAAGCATTTCATTTGTAGCCTCTTTTGAAATGCAGAGGATTTTATTGGATATGTCCAGCCGAGCAGCTGAAAAATAATGTAAGTGTGCTCCCTACTGTCCAGAAAACCCCAAAGCAGAATCTGCCAGTTTGATTCAAGTACACTGGTCTGATAGCAGCAAAACTTTAAGATTTAAGCCAACTCCTTTCTTTGTATGCCTGCAACATGCCAACAGGCGTGTGCAGCACAGCCCAGCTCTCAGCTGGAGTAGCTCAGCTGCAGTCAACCCAACCAGCCCTCCCAGTGCAGCCCCTGGGTGGCCTCACGTGGCAGTGAGAAGGTGAGGGAGAAGGAAGCTTGCCATTCCCACCCTTCCCGTAGGGAGCACTGGCTTTAGCTTTGATTCTTGCCTTTTCTTGACCTTGAGCAAGTCACCATGCCGTGCTTTCCCATTGTGATCAAAGCAGGACTTGCATGCTGTCACTAGCGCACGATACTGCAATTGCTCCTGAAGCTCCAACTAGGAGCTGGCTGCACACGAGCAAAGAGATTTCCCTGCCAGCTGCTGCATTCCCTGGGCAGGGGGGAGCTGGGAGGGAAGGGCTGACTGCTTCACCATCACGCCCTGGCAAAGTCCTTCAGGGCTTTGACCTGTGCTGCTTGGAGGGCAACTGTGCTAACAGAAGAAATTGCACAGAAAGCAAAATTGTTTCCTAGAGTGGGGCTGGCCACTTTTAAACTGGCATCAGGCCTGTCGCTCCGTAGCGCATCCAGCAGGCGTTACCCCCCCACATCAAGGCCCCTGCTCCCAGCGCAGAGAGGGGTGAGGTGTGCAGTCCCGCAGCAGCAGAGAAGCTGCAGGTGCACTGCAGCAGAGGAGGGAAGCTGCTAGTTTTCCAGCTACCCTCTTAGGGAGCATCAAATGAATCAGAAAATCTAATGGTGTGGTTGAGGGCCAGCCTTGGACACCTGAGTGCACTCTCCTCTGTTCTGGGCACTACTGGAGTTCATCATTTTCTACCACCTAGGCAGGAACAGCATGGGGACAACTTCGCTCTGCAGGCAATTTCATCCTGGGCAGTCCCAGCCCAGGGCTCTCCCGTGAATGCTCCTTCTGGGATTTCAAAGAAATGAGCAATGAAAGACACGGAAGTGGAGACCAGATTTGCTGAGTGTAGGTCCTGCCTAATTCACTTGGCACTGCCCTAGTCAGAAGTGGGGTGGCAGGTCACCTCTGCTTGGACTTCCTTTTGTTTGGGAGCGAGCCACAAGAGACTCTCACAGTAGGGAACTGTATGGTGGATAAGGAGTTGGCTAAGGGGATGTGGCGATGGCTGATGTTAAGGTGGGAAATACCATGTTAGAGAACAGTTGTTAATGAGGATCATCAGAGATGGTAAGGATTAATGTTTGCATTAGTGATCTGAAACAAATATTAAGGGCATCATTAATGGCATCTGTTGATGACACAAAGGAGGCATCACCCATGGAGAAAAGAATTGGGGATGCAGTTTGAGAAGTGAGTGAGCTTGATGACTGGAGTATTAATAAAAATAAGATGAAATTCAGTAGTACAATGTTCAGGGTCTTGCAATAAGGAACTGATGACAAAACCTTTTTCTATAACTGGGAACTCATCTGCTAGAATTGAGTGAAGCAGAGAAAGGTCTGTGCATACAAGGTGATTATGGGATGATTATAGGCTGCCAGTGTGATGTAGCTGTGTAAAAAGAAAATGTGGTCTTAAACGGTGTCAGGAGAGATACCAACTGTTGTACAAAGTGACGGTAGCTCGTCATCCCTGTGGCATACATCAGTCCCCGCTGAAGACAGACGAGCTGCACTGGGAAAGGCGCAGCAATCAAGGGGAAGGAAAAGGAAAAGGAAAGGGATTTCCAAGGGGAGGCTCTGAGCATTTTGCCCTGTACAGCCTGGTGCAATGAAGGGAATACGACGACCGGCACCCAATACCGAAGATGTAGAGGAGCTATTTAGGTCCATACACAAAGTTGTTTCGAGAGAGAACGGGTGCGAAAGGGCCATTAATAAAGTGGAACTGGAAGTTAGGAGGTCAGAGCCCCGGGAACGAGCTGACCCTGCAGCCGTGTCGGTGGCAGCAGAGGAAAGGCGATGCTGGAGTGCCATCGTCTGCCCGTGCCCAGCATTGCAAGGATCTCGGGATCCGTGCGATCAGCGCTGCAAGGACCGAGCAACACTTCTTATGCCATCAGTTACAAAACAGAAAATCCATGTGCGTCCTGTTTTGTACCAAACGGGTGCAACAAGCCCCGGCCCTCCCCTGACCCGGAGCTGGCCGTGCAGCTCTCCCAGGCGGACACGCCGGCGCACACAAAAGGAGCAGAGGGACGAGGCATGCAGCCTCCTCTGCCAGTTGCAACAATCCGCATCAGAGGCCAAAAGCAGCAGGGAGAAACAATAGCTAAATATCTACAAGCTCCCTGAGAAGAAATCTAGGAAAAAAAAGGGGTGAATAAGTCAAATTGACTTCCTAACATCAACTCCAAGCACGTGCGGAGCCTGAGTTGGCTGGATGGCAGCAGACCATCACGCCACCTGACTGTTACTTTTTGTTGTGGTAGTGTGGATAGCGCAAAATGAATGTCTTTCTGCCACTCATCTCTTTCGTAGCTACCTTACATGACACGTGAAAGAAAAGCTGCAAACATTTTTGCTTGAAGTACATGCTTTGGCTCATTAGTCTTCAGCAGTATTGATTTTCTGTCTTGTTTTCTCAGTTAATTGTTCCAAACAGAGAGGGGCTGCCAGGGCTGTAGTGCTGATACATATCCTCCTAATCGCACACCTCAGAAGAGGATGGAAGGCCCATTTTTAAGGACTGAGTGTAACTGTGGCACAACTCAAAACCAGAACTCTCTGTTTTGCATTTGCAAAGCTTTTGTGATGCAGGTTGGCATCAGGGCCTGCCAGCATCTGCAGCAATGCTGCCAGCCCATTAACATGACAATTGCCTATGCAGTGGTTGTTCAATATTGTCATATTACACCAGATTCTAGATGGCTCTGCAATCGGAGCATCCATTTGCAACATCCTTTGCATGTATTTATAATATTTTCTTCTTATAAAGTGTCCTACTACTCCTCTGTTAAATGCTGTGTCAACCATTTCGTGGAGAAAAGCACTGAGAATAAAGAGAACTGTCACTCAGTACCACATTTCTGAAAGCAAACCTATACTTGATTGATTCTTACTTAGCACTGCCACCACATTTGTGTGGAAGGAGTGTCTATCCCAGGCAGAGCCTTGTGGGATGTGCCAGGTGAGGAGACCAAACCCCCTGAGCCCCCGGGTCCTGTCACACTGCATACAGCACTGACAGCCCCAACAAGGACAAAGTGGAGGAAGGGGGGAATATGTCCCTCCCTGCAACAATCATGCAAAGACTGGGATGTTAAAGGACTCGCAACACCATGCAGGACTGGGCCAGAAAAAGGCTGGGGTGTGAGGTTGTCCTCCAGTGAGCAGCCAGCCGGCCAGAGCAGTGGAAGTGCTCGGACACATCACTATGCTTTTGGTGCCTCGGCGTGCACGGGCCTCACTGCAGCTGGGCCCGGCGGTTCAGAGCAGCAGTGCTATCCAGCAGGTCTGCAGGGCTGAAGCTGGAGCATTTCTTAGCGTTTGCTCTGCATTCGTGGCCAGGGCTCACGCTGAATGCTTCTGGTTCCCTCTGAGCACAGGCAGTGCCTCTACTCCTACCTGCCTGCCGTCCCTGCATGCTGGTGATGTTTCTCCTCAGCTCCACAAGCGCCAGCAGTGGCAGCAGCACCTGCAGGAGCACCTCGGCAGGCTTCTGGGGCTCGGGTCAAAACGTGTGATTTGAAAAAAAAAAAACAAAACCAGACACCCTGTGAAGTGGCCACCCCATGCTGACGGCACCTAAACTCCCTGAGTGTGAGAGGAGCTGGGCTGCAACCGCGCTGAGGGGGACGCCCAGCTCCTGCAGTACCTCAGTAGTGTGGGGTCCCTAACGCAGCCCCCCAGCTCTGCGGCGAGCAGCCGGCCACCCCATGCCCATCTCCCAGTGGTGGGGGAGGGAGAACAGCCCTGACGGGGCCCTGATCTGATGGGAGGGCTGGATGCTTCCAGGAGAAGCATGGGCCTCCCTTAGATGTTAATTTAACATCGGCCCTGCACAGCATGCCACAGATAATTGCCCTTAATTTTGCATGTTTATGCAAAGGGGAAGTAATCATCCAGAGAGACCTGGACAGGCTGGAGAGGTGGGTCTGTGTGAACCGCATGAGGTTCAACAAGGCCAAGTGCAAGGTCCTGCACCTGGGTCAGGGTAACCCCTGGTATCAATACAGGCTGGGGGAGGAAAGGATCGAGAGCAGCCCTGCCGAGAGGGACTTGGGGGTAATGATGGATGAAAAGCTGGACATGAGCCGGCAATGTGCGCTGGCAGCCCAGAAGGCCAACCGTGCCCTGGGCTGTATCAAGAGCAGCGTGGCCAGCAGGTCGAGGGAGGGGATTCTGCCCCTCTGCTCTGCTCTGGTGAGACCTCACCTGCAGTGCTGCGTCCAGCTCTGGAGCCCTCAGCACAAGAAGGACATGGAGCTGTTGGAGCGGGTCCAGAGGAGGCTACAAGAATGATCTGAGGGCTGGAGCACCTCTGCTATGAGGACAGGCTGAGAGAGTTGGGCAAAACTACTACGTAAGACTAAATATATGTTTCTTGGTGGTCACCACCAATAGGCCATAATATTGCAAAGTATGTAGAGTTCACCCAAGAGCAACATTGTTGTCAAAATATAAACGGATGCATTTTACTAATTTTGCTGTGATTATTGAAGGGAACTCATACACTTGTTTTCCAAGTTAAATTTCTGTAGTTCACTCCTGATGACTTCATTGAACTGAATTTTCCCGGGGCATTACAGGTATTTTTCCTTGCTTCCTGGCTCTTACAGGACATCTGCCTCTAGACTAATTAAAATAACCATACCAGAAAAAAACATAAATACAGTCTTATCATGCCCAGCAAAAGCTCTGTCTTGCCTGGTGTCCTCCTCCTGTGGTAGTCAATAGACAATGGTTAGGGAAGGGCAAAAAACATAGCAAGTATGCAGCGATCCTTCCCTGGAGACTCTCCTACTCCCCTCTTGTCAGTGATGGCTCAGGTACTTCCAGAGCCAGAAGTGGTTTCTTTGTGGTAGGACCCATCTACCAGGAGGTAGTTGTACTGAGTGCTGTTTCTTGATGCTATTGATGGCTACAGGCTGTTCAGAAGG
>JMFS01071139.1:0-20696 GCA_000699545.1 Podiceps cristatus
TTTTTTTTTTTTTTTTTTAATACTTTTATTACTCTGTTAGCTTCTGTAAATTGGTTTCTTCCCTGCCTTTAAACCTTGAGGCCTTGCAGTTAATCTGAAAAAAATGCTGGAAATGACTCTTGAGAATTTTCCATCCTCTGAAGTGGGGGAGAGAAAGTGGAAGTACTGAAAAAGTGTCATTCCCTTTTCATTACACATTTTTAGTCTTTACTGTTTCAGACATTTTCCCTCATTTTGGTCTTTTCATCTTGAGTTTTCTGAGAGTTGTCCCCAATTTATCTACCAGGCAGTTGATAATGCCATGTTCTGTCAGCCTGCAATAGGGAACTCCAACCTCTAAGCTATTTCTGAAAAACACAACCCTTTTGGCTGTGCTGCAAAGGATTATTTTTATTTATTTAAAATATCTATATAATTTAAAGATAACAATTTAAAGATAAACTTGCATGACACTTCCTAGCCTTTCTCTTTTCTGTTATATTTCTGAGTTCATAAGATGCATTTCAGATTGATGTGTCAGGGTGGGGGGAATGTTATTATGGTGACTTAAACTGTTGGTTCAGTTTCCTTCTTAATTTTTGCATATCTGGAAGCTATGGTTTGTTAATGTCATGCAGGGTCAGATTCTAACTGTAACTTACTCTGTTCGAAGTGTCTAGAATTCCTGACTATAGAACTGTGTATTTCCCTGGTGACAGGGAGTTGTAAAAGTTGTCAGTTGCAAGATACGACTTGCTGCTTTAAGTTATTGCTAGAATATCTGTCAACTGAGTTTGCAAAGAAACTAGCATCTGGGAGCCCTTGGTATGTTTTATAGAGGATAACTTTAGTTCAAATTGGATTGTCTGTAGCAGGAGCAAAAAACTTTTGAATTCAGTAACTTTAGAATGCTTGGCCTGTGGGATGGGGAAATTGTATTTATTTTATGAATTTCCTTAAGCATCTGCCCCAATTAAGTTATTGCTCTTACTCTTGGTGTTTGAAGATGATATACAAGGCTAACAACACATGTGAAAAGAAGGCAGTAGATTTCATGTGAAGCGCCCTTCGAACCCTGAAGGGAAAGGAATAAATGATGTTTTTGCCAAAAGGAAAATCCTGAGACAAATCAATGTAAGTATTTCAGTGTTAGAGACTTGGAGAACACTGATGTCTTGTAAGGTAATCTCTATTCCAGTTCCATCTATAATTGAATGAGGGTGAGGTCTCCACCACATCACATTTATGTAGAAAAGCAAAGGTCATCAGAAACTAGAGAAAAAGCATAACACACATTGGGATACAGCTTCAGAGGAGCAGCAAGCCCTGAAATGAGGTCACTTTTTTTCAGAGACTCATTTTCCATTTAATTGACTACAGGATTAATTGTGTAGAGTACAATTCTCACTACAGAATCAGTGTTTGAATTGAAAGGAAAGCAACACAGAAAGAGGCAGGGAGCTGTGCTTTGAAAATTAAATACTTCCTGTGTATTTTGTTTTAAATGATATGTAAACTAATGTTGTATAGCTCTTTCAATTTGTAGGTAGAAAGTCTGAAAGAATAGTCCTATTAGTGTGAATTTTTCCCTCTCCGTTGATATTAACTCCAGATAGCTAATGGTTACTGATAAAGCACAATGTTAACTAATTCAGTGAAGAAATGCCTAAACTTCATGTATTAAGTAGAAGGTGGAGGTGAAATCTTGCTATACTTAAATCTTGCTATACCAAACCATGAATAAAATGTTTCAATCTGAACTTGAAAAACAGTTTGAAATTAACAGGTCTGTGATAAGAGCCAGCTGGTCTACTGATGTATGTATGTAATTATACCCATACATACATATACATAAAAATATGTACATATGTTGGGATATTCAGAATGTTTTCTGTTCAGTGATCACATTAAATTCCTTCCCTGTCTCAAAAGCTTCTACTGTTCTTTGAGTGATAGAAACTAAGCTATATATCTGAATTTTGAGGGGAACCAAAATGCCCAATTGCCCTTTATTCTGCAGCCAAAATTATATTTCTTCCCATGCCACTCTGAAAATGTACCTACTTGTCAGCACAGATCTCTGGAATATGGGGTATATGCTATCTACATAAAAACTCCTTAAAATAAAGGTTTGTACTGAGTTTGATGTTAACACAAATACAGCTAGGTGCACATTATATTGTCTTATTTATTTTGATATATATGGTAAAAAAACCAAAACTAACCCACAACCCTTTTTTAATTTCTGAAGATTGTTGTTAATACTGCCATGAAAATTACTGTATACCACTGGAATGATACTACAGTATTTTGGAAATCTGAAATTCTTCCTGCAAAGTTTGTGTTTAGAAAGACATTATGTTGTATGTTGGTATAAGTTTTACTAGAAAGTTTCTGATAGTTGAGAGATATGGCATAATTTTTAATCATTGGTTAACAACAACTGCTTAGAAGGCCATCTCTTGTGGAAAAAGATATTTATTTTCATTTCATATTATTATTATTTTAGTATGTTTATGGTTCTACTTATGTGCTTATAACTCATATTCTTAGTTTGGTTGAAATGTAGAAATGAATGAGCTGCATAATTTTATAACTGTGTAGGAATAATCTAGTACTTTCCTTACAGGAGAGAGAGATTTTTGTCTTCATATTGCCTAGCGGAGTTTAGGAAGGGAAGGAGGGAGCTATAGAGTAGAAAGCACAAAAGCTGCTTAAGAAAACAAAACCAGGCATTCTTCATCCTGTTCAGGCAGTTCATCCCCTGAAGAGGGAGAGCTGTCAGAATGAGAATTTGAACAATTAGACAAGAATACTCACGATGGGCTTTTCCACCTGAATACGCTGCATTATCCTGACTTCAGGACTACAAAATGAACAAGCAGTGTCAGGCTGGCGAAGTCCAAGAAAACATTATTTCCAAATAATGTTTTAGAGAACTTTCTTTTCTTAAATAAGGATACAGGTATAACTATAAAACATGAATTGAAGCCATCAGTAATAAAGATTTGATGTTCAATAGGTAGGGCATTATCCTTTTCAGAACTTGGATCTTTTATAAACCAGTGCTTCACTGTGTAGAGAAGTGGTGCCATCAATGGCTAAGCATAGAGTGGAATATTAGAAGGAAAATCTTGCAAATTTACAAGAAAAAATAATCTTTAGGAATATATTTTTCCATGCTTGTTTCAACTAGAAAGTATTTTATTTTTTTTTCCAATGTCATGGTGGTCTCAGAAGGAAGTGGTAACTTGATCCACTTGGAAACTGTATTTGAAAATCTGTGGTTCCAAAGTCTTTCTAGGTACTCCTTTCCCAGATGTGTCCAGTTGAGCCACTTTGTTTCCAAATATGTGGGGTGGAATCTACTCTTTACTTTATTTGGTATCCTTAACTAAGCTTTTGGAATAACTCAGGGGTAAAATACACCAAAAACTTAGTCCCTTATTTATTATTTTATGGCAAATTGTGGTAGTGTTGCATTATTAATATTTTGGATATTTTAATACATCTCAATTTAAAAAATGATAGAGAAGTAGTTTGGAAATAAGAAGGCATCTTTGCCTTAAACCAAATTGGTACCAACTTCTATTATTATTCTGTGTGGGTGTGTTTTTCCCCCTGCCTTTCTCCCCCTCCAGTCGTCTTTCTCCGCATTTGCTGTGTCTATCTGCCAGTTTTGGAGAATGACGTTCTTGTCCAGCTGGCATTGTTTATTTCAGGGTTACTTTTTCAGTCTTGTGGGTGCTAGATAGTGGAAAAATTGTGAAACTCAGTACTGTATATATGCCTTTTTGAAAGAAGTCCCGTTGTGTAGAATTTCCATCTTTATATTTTGATGAAGGTTTACTCTTAATAGTTTTCAGGGTATTCTTTTACCTTTTGGACATTCATTAGGAATGGGTGATTCAGCTTGTAGAGTTTTGTTTAGACAATGTTTCACTTAAGTTTCATTTATTTCAAATTATGCTCCATGTAGCTTGTGACTGTATTTCCCCACTATTTTTAATACCCAAATCTGAAAGTTTATCTGCTTTGACGAATTTTTGTCTTCTGACCTTTGTCATCTCATTCTTCTTCTGCAAGACTTTGGATTTTAGTGGGAGGGGTCATAGGACACTTGCAAAGTCGCTTTATTTTTGTGCTAAGAAGCAATTTTGCACATTCTTCTCATGCTGCTTTTCCCAGTAGTTGTTAGAATTTGTCTGTCTGCATAATGTGCTACATTAGGGACAAAATAGGTTTTTTCCCCTGAATTAATTTTCAGCTGGATCACTTTCCTGACTGCTTACCTCTAGTCATGTGCTGGTGTAAAGCAGGTAGGGGGTTGGGTGGCCAAGAATAGGAGTTGAAGGTGGGATCTCAAATTCTGGCAGAAGCTCAGATTGTGTTGCTGAGCCTCTGTGCTACTGAGGCTTGACTGCCTTTGGCAAAGAAATTTCTTGGGGAAAAGAGCTTGAATATCTGTACTATACTGCAGGCTTTGTTTCAGATTTACCTCAATGGGTGCAGAGAATAATAATTAGAATATTTAGGTATTTTGTACTTGCATACTTGCATCACGAGAAAATGGTGAATACTGATATTCTTGCGATTGCAGTGTACAGCACAATTTGCCATTGAATTACATTATCTTTGGCAGGTTGATAGTGCGCTTTAGCTCTGATATAGTCTTTGGTGTTTGAGCTGAACACTTTATTTTCAAATGTCTGCAAATATGTGTGTGTGTTTTTTATTCTGTCTTCATATAAACTGAAGTGTTTGGGTTTTTTCAGTGACTTAAGATCAGTCTTTCCTTACTACCATGGGAATATTTGGGTGGTTTTGTGTCTTAATAGTGTCTATAATGTATTGAATCCTTTCAGCTTTGAAGGGTTATTTTCGTCATAGTTTTTTTTTTTTTTTTTTCTAGAACTAAGTAATCATCTGGTTTTGATAATTGTTTTAACAGATGAGGAACTCTAAAATGTGCAGAAACAAAGTTTTTAATGCAAAAAGGTCCAATAAATATATTCAACAAACCCCCACCTGTATAGCAGCTAAAGAAGTTCAAACTCTGCTATATATGGGCAGCTGGAAACACTCACTGAATAAATGTGCTTGCTTTCTGTTTTTTTTTTTCTTTTTTTTTTTTTTTTCCTCCTGTTGGATTGAATTAAATCTTTAAGTTCAGAAACTCTCTTGTCAAAGGTTTCATAGGTTCCAAGCATATGAATTTCATTCCTGCATTGCTTTTGAATATGGATCTCTGCCATGAAATCAATTAATTTGCCTTCATCAATCACGGAAAAGTATTTTTATACTTTAGTGACCAAGGCTTTGATTTTTCTAGTGTGAAATACCACATCAGCTTTAGTTCAGCTCAGAGTATGATTCCCACTATTCTAGTTGCATGGATTCTTGCTGTGCTGTAAGGGATTTCATGATTAAATATCAGCAAAACTGAACCCAAATCTGACCTTTAAGTCTACTATAAATTTTACTAAATAAATATTCCCATTAATCTTTTTACTAATATTATCCTGTACTTAAAAGTTCAAAATTTAACTCTTTATGGTCATTGATAACCAAAATATAAACCAGGAAGTTTCATATCTGTAGAACAGAAGAACAATGATTGTTCCTAAAGGAATACAGGAAATACTTTTCTTGGTGTATCCGATTCCTTACTGTTCATTTAATTTCCATTTTTTTCAGTTGCAGCTGATGATCTGGAATCATTCTGTAGAGTATTTCAGGGCCTTCAAAGTGAAACTATGAAAAGATACACTTTCAGGGCCAACTTCTATAGCATCTGTCAGTTGTAGTTCTGAACTCTGCACTTGGTAGTGAACCCAATCTTCTTTTTTTTTTTTTTTTAAATTATCTTTAATGGCAATTCTAAACCAGTAATAAAATTAAGGAAAGATGATGGCCACTGATGCCATCTGGTATGGGAAAATTGGAGATTGAGACAAACAGCCCAACCATTTATCTCACAGGGAGTGGGATGCATACAAGAGAAAAGATTCTGTTGAGGAATCACACTAACTGGAATCACAGGATCAGTTTTGAATAGGAGAAGTAGTCTGGCTATTACATAAAAATCTGTTCTTAATAGATAATATGACCTATTTGGCATCAGAACTATAGTCTAAACATTAATTTCAACCTGGAAGTCATTTGACATTCTTTTAGTCTTCTGGCTAGATGATAGACGTATTGATGGATACTGTGTTTGATAAGCTATGCCTGCCATTTTTCCAAGTTATTGTTTAAAGCTAATTAACCAGATTGACTTAGAACAGTTGTGGATGTGCTTTGAGTTATGGGCTGTCACTTTCAGGAGCACAGAATAGGTTAATTTTGCTCCAATATCAAAAGCTTATTTAGATTTTAGTTATTTTCTAATTTTAATAAAATAGCATCTTAATGTTGAATGAGTAGATTGTTCTCCCTTCAGCACTTTCGGCCCATAAGTTTCTCTTAACTGAGGATGAGAAACCAAGACCTGAAAGGGAAATTGTGGTAAAAAAAGATAAACTGCCTTGCAAAAATTGAATGCAACACAATGATATTTATTAATATGTTTATTAACAGAAGCACTAAGAAAACTTGTATTTAAGAGTGCATAATGAATAGCTGATAAAGTAATTAACAGCTGGAAAATGCAATATTCATCACTAATTTGATTTTTAATGACTTTGATCATTATCAGACCTGCCTTTTCATAGCATAGCTAAAGCAGCTATGGAAAAAGTATTTACTGCTCTTAAAATACATATTGCTGTTTATACTGCTGTTCAAAAAACAGTTCCATTCTGTCCCTACTGTTTAGCTATATCAAGATGCATAGATTTAGAAAAATGTTTCATTCTCTCTGATTCCTTGCTTTTAGGAGACCATTTATAGTCCACTATTTGAGTTTAGCATTGCCTCTGTTAAAAACCAGAGTTTATTTATGCTTTTAGTTATTTGAGGCTCCAAATGTTTAATAGCACAGATACAATGTACTCTAAGTTCCTTGGCAACTATTAATATTCCATCTGTAGTTGCATCTTGGTACATGTTATAACATTCAGGTTGTATACAATGTTATAACATTCAAGTATATATATTCAAGTTATGCTGTCTGTCTTCTGACTTACACCTTGTACCTGATTTTTACATTGATCAAGAATGAAATATACTTAAGTGATATTAAAAAAACCCCCTGAACTCACTTCATATGTTTTTAAGCAACTTAGAGAATCTTGTCCATATCTTCTATCTTGTAAATGAAATGTTACATGCGAAATATAAATACAGGTTATATGTAGGATATGTGATAGAAGCCAAAAATTTACAAAGGAATTTAGGTTATCACAATAATTCATAGGTCTACTCTAATTTTTATGTACCCGGCAGTTTTCTATGTGTGTTTTTCTTTATTCTTGTGTAGAATCCATAATCAATAGCTGTGGGGGACTAGGAATTCCCTTTCTATTGTCAGCAGAACACCTCTGCAATAGTTACTTTTATTACGTTTTTTTCTGGTCCTATGAAATTTACATTTTTTTCATAATATCTTAATGGAATTGTATCTTTTGCCAGCAACATAAAAATTATACCTGTTCTCTCAATAATTGATCTGGAAAATCCTATTACACTGACAGATACAGATCAGATTTGGCTGGGTAGTAGAGGTAATTTTTAACCATATGGCTATGATAATAAACTGTGGCAAAGAATGTCTTGCACTGTTTTCCTCTTTACATATATGCACAATAGGGCCCTTAATACCACAATGCTCAAAGCTAACAAAATTTGAAAAGAGAGAGAACCCTCTGCCCATTTCACTTTTAGGACAAAAGCTGCAGTGTACCTTTTATCACAAACATTTCCTTATAAGCTTTTGTAGCTCAGCAGGGCCCAGCTACAAAGTACGTGCAATTCCTCTCTGTCCAATCAGGTTCAAGACCTAGCTATTGCAAACCTATGTGTATTCAGTTTTCATGGCTGCAGGAAGTCGTTGTCTAGGATTCTGGCGGGTATATTTAGCAAGCAGTGTCAACACGTGAATGGATATCATTTAAAATACATAGTTGGAGTATCAACTTTTTGTGGCCATTTATTTCTAATGGAAATTCATGAAGCAACTAAAATTGGAGACTTTTCCCATAAATGAGCTACTGTTACTCTGTATGGCTTTCTCTTTAAGCACTGAAACATAACAATTTAAAAATGGTGGCAAGAACAGACCATCTGTTGAAGTTTTCAATATGCTGATAGGAAAGGAATATTTCACATCAGTATTTCAGTCTTAGTCAGATAAAGGCTATTTTTGTTTGACCAACTTTTTAGTTATGCCTGAGCATAACTAGCTTTCCCCTTGGTAGTAGAATTCTATCAATATCAATAAATACATAAAAGGTCTGGAATAGCTGCTGGTTTAGCATATTGGATGTCTTTTGGCATCCCTTATAGCATATCTGTTTTTGATGGTGAGCCACTGTGTTTTGTAAGCTGAAACATGACTATGTTAATAAGGTATGAATGACATATTATTTGCAATGAAATGGACCAAAATAATAAGATACATCTTCTGACGCATCTCAGAATATCATCAAAGTATGGAAGCACTTTACAGTTCATTGAAATTCAGTTTTACATTGACTGTTTTGACTCTTGGATATCTACAATGCTTGTTGCTTCCATTTAGATGGCTGGCAGCCTTTGGCAATTCCAGGATCCTTCTATGTGAGACTCAAAATATCTTGTCACACAAAAGTAGTTTGGAGACTGACTACTGCTTCCTTTTTTGGGGAAACCAGCAATCTAGGTGGTTTGGCTTTTTATTTGGTATTGTCCTCCTTCCATCCCCTGCCCCCCTCCCCATTTTGTGTAACATCTCCTATTCTCTGAACTGTTATGAGATGGAAGGTCTTGTTTTTGTTGAAAAGTTAAAGATTTTCAAATTTTGTGTAAGAATACTAAATAGTGATTTGTACTTGGGTGTGGCTGCTGTATCAAACAGCTGCAGAAAGTGAAGACAGGGGTCTTACATTTGTGTAAGAAAATACAGATCTATTCTCTTTGGAACTGAGCAAGTATACAAAGCAGCATCCACATTATGAAATGTACAGATCTAAAATTGTCTTCCTTAGGAGAGATTAGTAAACATGATACTGTCCATGGTTTAGAAAAAAAAAGTTAGATAATCACTCTTTATTATAAATTAAGACAAATAAAATTTCTATTCATGGCTAACCGTAGTTTTATTTTTTAAACAAGAATTTAAAGGATTTTACTCAGTTTTCTATATTAAAATTTGCATGTGTTTTTCTGAGAAAACTTTGAATTAGTGAACTAAAGCAAAATCTATAGACTTAAATTATAACACTTTGGTATTTTCTCATTGTTAATTTAACAGGGAAAACAGAAAAGGAGCTAAAACTATTTATTAGTCCAACTTTCTACCTGAGCATACAGACAGTTTTACACACAGTAAGAATAAACTAACGTAGCAAATTTAAAACATGAGAAAACAAATTGTCTATGTTAATATATAGTACAGTCATCAATAGCATAACTGGTAAACAGAAAACTATTTCTGAAGTCCACTTGAAATGTTTATAAACCAAGAACAACCAAACACACCTAAAAGTCATGGGGAGAGTAAATTTTATTTCCCAGTGTTTGAAATAGAGGAGTTTCTTGGCCTACCTCATGGTAGAGGCTGAAATAGTAAAATATTCAAACAAGCTGTATTTTTATTTATTTTTTTTAAAATATACTCTTAGTGTTTTGTCAGTGGAGCAATGGGATAATAAGGCATTTGAAGGAAGCTAAAATGTAGCTGGCATACAGAAACAGAACTACTTCTTCAGGTTTTGGTACAAACTCAAAGAGGTTTTCCTTAAGTCTTATTTTGAAGTACTATGTGTATAGGCCGTTTCTTTCTTGCATTATCAGATTTTACCAAATTTGTCTTTTGTCAAATCAGTTAAGTGGTCAGATTTCTGAAGAGATTAACTCAAATTGCTAAAATCATGCTGTTAATGACTTTTTAATATTCTGGATTAGGTGGGAATCACTGCAGTTTGTCAGATAAAATGTTGGTTACAAGTAAATGTAGCAGCACATCTGACCTCAGTACTAGTGCAGGGAAAGCCAGTGAGGGCACCCACTGATGAAAAGAAACTTAATCCTAAATGCCTAGTTTGTACTTTCAGAGAGATGCCAAGCAAGCATAGTTATCTTGATTAACACAATCTCAGGTGTACTGGAGACACAAGCAAACTCTAGGCTCACTGGAGGGGAATATTAATTAGCACTAGCACATCTACTGTTCTGTCTTGAGTACTTAATTGCTTTAGCCCAGATGAGAACAGTGATTCAGAGAACAGAATTTAACCACTGTATTAGAAAAATGGTTGTGAATATGCACCTAAATTAATCTCTAGAGTAATTTCCTCTATAACATGAAATACGGAATGTTTCTGCAAATTTAGCTTTATATCTCACATCCTAATTTCTCTTTTCTTTTTACAAGATATTAATGCAGCTTGATTTATTTTTTTTTAAAATACATAACTGACTTCTTCCAACATATTAGAGTAATATTAGAATGTTCATTCAGACTTTCATTAGGTGGAGAAAGAGATATGTATTTGATGGGTCAAATCCCATGGTCCCAACTGGTTTCTATCGGTTGAGGACATGTCTACCACTAAGAAGTTTTGTCACCCAAACTTTAGTCGCCTTTCAGCTGCCAACTTTGCTTCGCTGCTGGAGCACATGTATGCTTGGCTGCTTTTGCTGGTGTCTCTCCTCACTGAGACATGGCATTGGCAAAGGCACTGTGCGTGGTAGGTAGGAGCCCAGAGCTTACAGCTGCTGACATTGCGCTGCTGCTGGAGTGGGTCCAGGCTGGCGTTTTGCCAGCAGCTGAATGTCAGCTGGGGGTTTGTCATTTGCGAAGGTGGTTTCAGTGGAAGGGCTGGATTTTGCCTTCCTCATTTTGAGATATTCTGGGTATTGTAGAGGCATGGCAAAAAGGAGTCAATATCTTACCACAAAAATTGGCAGTATTACCCATCTGAAATCCCCAAAATATTAAGTGATCATTTTGAACAGTTACCTTTAAAAATGCTTATAACATGATTATAGAAACATTTATTTTTAAAAATTTAATTAGGCAATTAAATTGTTTCGTTGGGAATACTCTGCTGTACTTTAGCTGCTTGCCTGTAACTGAACTTACTGTCTTGGGACTATTTATATCATTCTTACTGTGCACTGAAGTTGGTAACATAAACGCATGTCCATCATTACTAGATGAATCTACATTGAGAGATGAGGACTATGGCTTAAAAATATTAATGAAACTATAAACATATCCTAATAAAAATAGGAGTCAAAAAATTGTGAACATGATTTTTTTGGTACTTTCTAAATATCTTTTGTAACTGCTGCTTGTACCTCGGTAAAGGAAAAAACAAAATCTAATAGCAGACAGTAGGGTAGCTTCTGAGTCTATCTGGAATGTGAACATAGTCTTGATACTAAATAGAGTAAGAAAGCAGGAGAGTATGAAGGCCTTGGCTTTTCATTCTTTGAACTGCAGTGATTGCTACTCATGCAATGGCACTGCTGGCATAAGCAATGTGTTTTGATATACCTTTTCTTGAGATAGAGGAATGTTCATTTTAAAATTAGTTTGTGCAACCTTTTACTTAATGCTTTGAAGGGAGATTGTGAAAAATGCCTAGGGAATTTGGGACCAGATCTCACTAATTTTAGCTATTGAATTTGCTCTGTGAAATTCTTCTAAGGTCTTGCAAAATACCACCCTGAAATAAAATGTAAGTTTTGAAGAAGTGGTGCAATACATACTCTATAGCACTTAACCTTTCACAGTCATGAAAAAGTAACAGTGTAGTAACCAGGAGCCAGAAAGTTGCTGGTTGATGGCATGTTATATATTAGCAGTGCCTTGTTCAATTGCTGTTAATACTGAGAAAGCATGATCCAACTCTCCTTTTATCAATAAAAAAATCTTCTTGAAAATTATCTATACAAGACTCAAATATCTGTTGGAATTTTTGTTTATAGGTCACTCTTTAAAAGCTTTTCTACTGGTATTCTTTGTATTAGTATTCTGAATCATCCTATAGAAACAATTTTGTAGGACTTTGTATTTTCTGTTTCAAGATATATAAATATGTATTCTGTTTCTTTATATATAAAAGGACTTTCCATAGAGCAAGGAAGCATATTGATACTTTGTTTCAGTGTATGGGGAAACTGCTTTAATATTTAGTGTAGTGCCGATGGCATATCTGAAAAAGTTGTTCTTTGTCAACAGTCCAATTCATAAAAGAGTCTACCAAAACCCACATGGTTTGGTTCTAACAAAATATGAAGTATGATATATGATGTCACATCAGTGTTATATCAATTGAATCAATGAATGTCTAAAAACCCCTTTTCCTCATGTAAGTAATACTGTATTCTCTCAACAGGTACCTAAAAACCCTTTCCTGATGAGTTTTTTTTTTTTTTTTGAATATACACATGTTAACTTTTTACTAAAATGCAGTTATTTTGGTGGTTATGCAGTGAGAGCAGGGAAGAAATGTTAAGAGTGCCTCAGAACTTAGAAATGGAGTTGTTTATTAATTTATGGCATTTACAGCATGCTGTAAAATGCGTTTAATAATATATTAGCCCAAGAGGAAGCTATTCAGACTCTATAATGGTGAAGCAACTGGAAAGTTAAATGCTCCTTTAGCTTCTACTTCATAGATTATGGTCTAATTCATAGATTCATCTTTCTCTGTGACAAAATTGAAATGCAACATTTTCAACTTCCGGTGCCAGTTTTCAATGTGCCAAATCTAAGTACCTTCAATCCTTCGCTTTCCAGCAAAACTACCATCTGCTTTACAAAGAAATGGAAGGGATTGAAGTCTTGCAATTAAAATTGGCAATTCAACAATAGGACTGTATTATTTTTATTGAATATTTATTTATTTAACAAAGTGGTAGTCAGATTTGCCAATCAGTGCCCTATTGTGTAATGTGATATAAAGCCCATAGGAGAAGATAGCTGCTAAGAAGTATTTAGATTATCTTGGACAGACTGGAGAAAAAATATTTTTGGCAAATTCAGATTTTTTTGGTTACACTTATTGCTGAATTTTTGATATTTTGATATGATGACATCATCAACTTCCAGTATTGGATCCACGAAAGATTGTTATTAATTGCTTTCTCTCTAACTTCTCTTTTGCCTAGGCTGTCCTAGATGTGTGCAGGTGTAAAAAATTCTGTTATGTTTGTGCACAAGCTTGTTATCTTCTTTCTTGACTATTTGCATATTCACTGCTCTCTCAGCTCCCATCTTGCTTCCTCAGTTGTGTATTTTATGCATCTTTCTAGGTCAAACTCTTTTCCACACGTGCCATATTATTTCCCCAGGTTTATTATTTCTCAGCTTTTTTTTACATGGATTTCTGTATATCCTTTCAGTGTTGCTTGTACCCGTAAGTCTACTCTATAGGTAATATCTTTTCTTATTATCTATTTTTCCCACCTCATGTGGCTTTTGCCAGCTAGCGACATTTTTCTGATTTTAGTTCCTTAGCATTCTCAGTGCTTTTGTCCAGCTTTCTTGTCATGCTTTTTTGCCTCACAGAAGCTTTAGCGTGGTTTTTGTGCCTGAGGTTGCCTATACAGTTGGAGAATGTTTTTGTACAGATTTGAACAAGTATTAGGGTTTCCTTAAATGAGTTGTAACTATAGTTTCCGTTGGTGCCATCTTTCTATTGCCATCACTTTCCCTGTGAATTACAGTGTTAGGAGTGTTTGCAAAAACAAGCTTCTGGAAATGAAGGACTGTAAAGTATTTGATAATATGCCTCTCGGTCTCTCTTGTCTTAATTTTGGTTTTGCTAACTTAATATTTTACTATACATTCTTATGAGGAGGGAGGGAGGAATAACATGTTCTTGGAATTGATGGTAGAGGTAGGCTGTGTTTCATATGCAGCTTAAAAATAATTATTATGAGCTAACAGAAGTGTGTTACTGAATGTTGAGAGATGTAGTATGACAGCAGAAGGGGGAAATATGAAACAGATGTACCATATGTTACTGTGTGTTTGTTTTCTATAAAAAAAATGGGGCATGCAAGAATAAGTGTATTATTCATTAAAAAAGTAAGTTTTATTTCTTTTTGCAAGGTTTGGGAAAAGCCCCAAATTTATATTTCAGATTCATTCAGAGGCACTATCTTTATGCTTGAGCATAGTGTTTACAGTGTTATAATCACTGATAACTTATTACATCCCCCTCCCCCCCCTTTTTTTTTTTCTGTATGCTTTTAGGCAGTGAGGAAGGGCCTAAAATGGGCCTCAAGTGCCCTGAAGGGCTGTAATAAATATCACTGGAATGAGAAGGGGTGTACTTCTAGGTGCAGAATTTATGGCCAAACATACATGTATCCCAGACTGTATAGGTGGTGCTGGGGAAATAGTGGGTTTGAGAAGGCCTGTATGGCTATTATGCACTGGAAAGTGGATATACTGGCTAAGGTTTCTCTGCCATTTCTGGTACAGTCTCCAATTATTTTGCCATAGCATAGGGTAGATGATGGGTATGAATGTTACCCTTCACTTTTACTTATGGGAATTACCTGAATTATATTTTTATTTAAAAAAACCCTTTCTTACCTGCTACCTGGAATTTAAAAAAAAAATATAAAATTTTTAGTACTTCATGCAAACTGACCTATTAGTGAGGAATAATATGTAATCTTTTCTTTGAAGGGAATGATGATATTTCGTTGAACACTGGATTTAAGAGTGGTTATATAAGTTTCTGTTTTCTCTATCCAAATAATAGAAACATTTCACTGATTCACAGTGTTTACATGAAGCTTAGCTGTATGATGTGTTTAATTAAAACTCACTTGGTTTTTGCTTTGTGTGGAGCCTTGGGGACTGAATGTTTTAAGTTTGTAAAGGAAATACTGAATTATATATAAGGATCTGATCCCCTTCTCTTGTTTTTCTTTGTGGTATCATTCTGTAGACTTCGGTGAAGCTACTACAGATTTGCAGAATAACAAGTAGAAGAAGAGTTGGGCTCCAGTATTTTTTTTTTTTTACCTACAAATGTCCCTATTTTAGTTGGTTTTGATGGGATTGTAGTTGTAAATTAATCCTGTTTAATTTTTCAGTATCTGCTAGAACAGATTTTAAATTAACGAGGCAGACCACCCAAAACTTTTGCATTTAGGCAGAAATAATTAACTTTTGTTTCACATTCCTTTTTGTTTTAAAATGGTTGATGAACAAATTGAAAGATAGGAAACCTATTCTTCTGTCTTGATTTTTAACTGCAATTACTGCTTTATACGTTGCATTAAATATCTTTTGATCATTACAGCACAATTAGATTTCTATAACCAAGTTAAAGGGAAACTTAGTAGAATAACTCAGATGTTTTTCAAGCATTGAGGCAAGTACATACTTTTAAAAAAACATATTCAGACAAGCCAATATAGATTGCTAGAAACAAACTAGCATTTTTCAGCTGACTCATTTAGCTTGAGTCAAAACTTAGAATTGTAAGTTAAAACTTTTAAGTCATTTGGATTTTTTTCTTAAGTAGGAAATTGGGGGCAACATATCCTTTTGATTTTATTCAGGAAAATGGAAAGAAAAAAACCCCCAACATCTGGATTCTTTCAAACAGGAAGTGATTAATATAACTTTTTTTTTCAAGATGCATTGATGTCTGATCACCCTCCCCATCTCTTGGCTTCATGGAAATCCTTCTTTACGTTTCCATGGATTTTTGGATTTCAGTATGTAAAAATACGGGGATATCAGCAATAAGATTGTGCTATATGTTCATAGCATTTAAATATTCTAGATTGAGACTGAAGCTATTCCCAGTTATGCTACTGCGGTACCTGGGCTAGACAGTCATGGGCAGCTAGGTCTGATTACTGTTCCCATCACTGCTTTAAGAGATGGCCTCTTGAAAAGGATGTTTGTGATTACAGTAACTAGAAAATTAGCTAAAAAGGAGCTAGAAATATTGATTTGCATTAAAATGGAGGCTCTGTGTATTTCTGTGGAAATTGCCAGGGTCTCTGAGTGTGTATGAAAATAAAAATCTTCCATGAAATCTTCAGGACTTTTTTCACCTGGAAAAGAAAGGAAAGCTCCACAATATTCTCTCTACAGCACTACAGGTCCCAGAAACCTCCAGAGAAAAGAGACTTTAGTCTTGAGTTTATCTCTATAGAGTTTAGCCTTCTGTGTTTTAGAAATTACATGCATATTGAAATAGCAGATTAGAAACATGTTAAGTGGTGTCACGTAATAATACCATTTTTTTATTCTGTCTTAAATTTATGCTCTGTCACTTACAGTAATCTGTTAAGCACCCACATGACTCCTTTTGAGTAAAATAACTTGTTCAATATGTGCCTCCCAGTTTCGTATATGCATTTCTGTAATTTTTATTGAAATATTTGAAGAGCTTTACTTATTTAATGCTAATGTTATAATTGCATGTACATGTGCAAAGTGATCTTGAAGTTCATTCAGTGTTTAGCTTGATAGCCAAGAGAACTTCACTCCTAAATAAAATAAAAATAATCTTTGAAACATGTTACAAAGTACCTGTTAATATGGGGTACTAGGATTGATACCATTATAAGTCTAAGCATTTCCGATATAGGAAATAGGTTAAATTGAGTGGGTAGATTATTTGATCATGTGAGTCTATTCTAGAAAAGGTAATCAAGTTTTTGCTGCTTGTAGTAGGAAATAAGAAATAGCAGAATACAGTCAAGATAATTCAAAGCAGGAAGAGGAAATTAAATTTTTCACGAAGTATGAGCAACACTTGCTTTGAGATTTTATGAACCTTGTCATTATTATTTTTTGGCCATGTTATTTTTGTGAATGAATTCAGATTGGCAGGATGGTGCATTTAGTCAGAACAGTGAGACTGATCTGTTATCTGTTGGTGCTCCTCTGTAGCTACTTTATGTAGCACTTCATGCAGAAGCAACAGAACACACTTCACGGGCTTTTTGGAGGTCATGAAATTCAGTTAAAGAATTACTTTTTTCCAACCTTTTTTTCTAGTTATATGGAATCTTATTTTATAATAAGGGCATAAAACCTTATTCAAATTGACAGAATTTAGTATCTATCAGTGATACATATTTGTGTTATCACTACATTTTTTTCTGTAGAAAGCAGTGAGATCAGAGTAAAATTGAACTTTGAATTTTTGAACATAGGAAGTTTGAATGATAGTCTTACTGTAGGTGTTCTGCAATACCTCCAGGTCAGAGATAATTTTTACAAAAAGTGAGCAAAAGGGAGTTCATCTTTTCTGTTAAAAACATCTACCAAAAGTGGAGTTAAAACTTCTGTATTTAGTAGGCTAAAATGTCAGCCTTTGATACATATGTTTTGATGGGTAAAAATGAGGCCATTATAGCAACCCCCTTAGGAGCTACAAGAGCTCCTTCATTTATTATCTAAGGATAGATGAATTTTTATGTGCTTAAAAGATTTTCATTATTTATTTCTTATATATACACACACATTATAATGGTTAGCTGCTGTGTTTATTGGCACAGTAACATTGGTAGAGAAGAAAAAACCCCTTAGTTTTATAACTTTTTTTTTTTCTTTTGCATGATTTCAACTCCCATATTGCTTCTCATCTATTTTCTTATAAGATCAGATGAGATTTGTGCTCTGAACCTTGCTTTTTGTTAGGTCTGTGTGCTTTTTGATTTGCATTGTGAGACCAAATGACTGTAGCCCAATATAAAGCTTGTGATGGCTTCTCTTGCCTACTAGTTCCTATTATTTTACCTAACAATGAGTTGAGAGACTATGGTTTTGCTATTTCATCAAAGGTTACTGGTATTCTAGTTATTTAAACTGCTACTTACTCAGTAGACTGAGACATATCATCTAGGAAAAAAAAAAGGATAAATCTATTGTTTGTTTTGTTTATTTGGGGTGCTTTTTGTCTAGTCTTTCTACTTATGTGAGCAGAATAATTTTATTTATAAAACTTAGAAAATATTTAAAAATATTATTCCAATCTTGGGGGGATTCTTGAGACTTCACAGGCCTTCTAGCTCGCTTCTGAGAAAGTTAGATAATCACACCATTTACAGACAGAACAGCTCCTGATATTTTTGAGATTTTTTTTTTCATATCTAGTAATAACAAGTTGAGATTTCATTTTCACTGTTGATGAAGTGGTCAGGAGCATTTTAAAGGAAAAATAGTTTCTGTATGCAGAAAGTATGCCTGAAAGACCTATGGCATGTCCTTACTTTTTCAGTTAAAATGAGTATTTCCCTACTATTCAACTATTTTCCCTCTGGGTGTACTTTCTTATGAATAGCTACTTCCTCCATGGACAGTGTGATTGAAAGCTTTGTGTTATCATCTGTTCTATGTGCTTTTCTCCCAGTGTATTTGGTATGGGACAGCCATAATCTAACACAGGAGGTAGGTGAATAGACAAAAAAATCAAATTGCATTCAGTCCTCCAGTTTTATTCAGGGAAAATCACTGTGAAAAAGAGGCAGTGAATGGGCTTGCATAAGAATTTTCATTGTTGTTACCATGTTGCTGAAGTCTTTAATAGGAAATGGGTGAAAAAAACTTTAGTTGATATTTTTGAGAAATAGGATTAAATTTCCAGGTGACTGTGAAGAGTTATTTTCCTAACTTATAAAATAATACAATAATAAAAAAATCGACTTTCACTTCTATTTTATTAAGATGATTATGATTCCTATTTTATTAAGATTTATTATGATGATTCCTATTCAGCACCTGTCAAAATACATGACTAGCATATATTGTTGACATATTCTAAAATTACCTTTATATATATGCAATTATAAAGTAAAAATAGATTCAAATGTAACTCATGCAGTTTTAATATTGAGTTAGGAAATCTGGATGCAGTATTAGCTTCAAAATGACACGTAACTAACTTAATTCATTTAGAAACTTGCAAATTATTCCAAAGCATCAGTGTATTTCAACTAAGATGTAATAGATGTGATGTATTTTGATTAATGTAGAAGACATACATTATGATATTTAAACAATTGTAGTGTGTCAGATTTTCAGTAACAGACTTGAAGTATAGGCTGCAGGAAGAGAATTATTTCTTTGCATTCCAGTATTGCCGAGAGATTCCAATTAAAACCGAGGTTTGCTTGTGAGAGTAGTTGGGCAAAATAGTTTAGGCTCTCAGTTGAATTAAAGGATAAAAACATACAAATGATGAAAGATAACACAGAAAGATTGACATGGAAGTACGAGTCTTGTATTCACACTGGTCCAGTCTTCCATAGTTGCAGATAACTATTTATTAGAGATTTAATATGGAATGGTCTCAAGAGGATACTCTATAATGTGCTGTTTCTTATATCTGTTATTTTGTAATTTCGCATGCTCTGTGGGTCAAGCATCATCCCCGCAGTCTTTTAGTCATTTAGGGCCGTAACTGAGTATCTCAGGTCTGTGCAGGAGGCTGGCAAAGAGAGGACTGTAGAGGAGTTCTCCACATCCCCTTGATTGGAGAATTCTGCACTGCAAGTTTTTGTCTGCTAAGTAACAATGGAGCAATGCGAGAGATGCTAAAAGAAGCAAGAAGAAGTAAGAAGTAAACCTGGTTCTATTGATCATAGATTCACAGGTCCTGGTTCTCACTTAGGTGGCACACAGGAAAATGGGTGCTATTGTACTCATTATCTGTATCTTGCAGGAGGGTTGGCAAAAATATCTCCGTACCCTAGATAATTGTTCTTGCTCTACTAACAGGTAATTCACTGGTTCTGTAGCAACCTGATCATAGAAAATTACTTTGTATAACCTGTGGTCTTTACTGTACAAAATAAACCGTCTCATTTTAGCTGGAGACATAGAAAAAAAATGTACCTTATGGCCAGTCAACATGCTGTAAATTCTTGGGCTCTTCTTCATGGTTCACTGGTATACTAAGTTTTGAAAACAGTGGTTTGGAGAGGCTTAAAAACATTTGCTATTTTTAATTTTTTCATATGAACAACATTCCATGGCAAAAATTCACCAAAATATGGAAAACGCTCATTAACTATAATCCTACAATTATTTTTCTGTCAGGTTGAATGTAGGAGTAACTATATTCCCCCAGTCATTAGAGTCCAAATCTGGTAGAAATAGTTTGTTCATGCTTATTTGTATCATATTCAGTCATCCTTGTGTGTTTATGCCAAGTAGTCACTGATTACCTAGATAATGATGCCATAGTTGACATAGTCATATAGGATGTTGGAAAGCTTTTTCTAAGTCACCTGTCAAAGGTTCTTAAAAGACCTAATCTGACATGAAATAAAAGTTCCTTCACATACAGTAATCACTTGTAGAACAACTCTCATGGAATGATAACAGGTTGAAATGAATCAAGGAGATCCTTTATGGAGTCCAAAAGGGATCTCCTCTGTTCAACGTATTCATTAATTGTATGAAAAAGGGGGAAGACAGTACAGTGGCAGCTTTTGTTGATGTTCTTAATGGGGACAATAACAGTGAATATTGACTAGAAAGTATTGCAGGAGGGTACTGAATGAATTTATGATAGAACTGTAAATTAATACTGATAAGTGATAAGTAGACGAGTGGTGTCCCTCAGGGGTCCGTACTA